>CM067562.1:23915000-24075000 GCA_034509755.1 Anisodus tanguticus | reverse complement strand
CCTCAACCCTTTTTACCCAGGAATCACCCGAAATACGCCGTGCTCCGCTTTGACCTGCGAGCGGGTCGGAAAAAATAGGGCGCGACAGACGGCTTCTCCCCATATGTTTTGGGGAAGACCAGAATTGATGAGCAAGACATTCATCATTTCTTTCAATTTTTGGTTCTTGCATTCAGCAACACCGTTCGACTGAGGTGAGTATGGAGCCGTCGTTTGATGAACAGTGCCCGATTCGGCATAATATTTCTCAAATGACACTACGTATTCTCCCCTTCTATCGCTGCGAATGAATTTAATTTGCATGCTTAGTTGGTTTTCAACTTCTGCTTTGTAACGTCGGAACACTTCAAAGGCTTCATCTTTACTTTTCAACAAGTAAAGGTAATAATACCTTGTGCTATCATCAATGAATGTCACAAAGTACTTGTTCCCCCTAGTTTGTGCAAACTTCAAATCACATATATTTGTGTGAATAAGTTCTAGAGGAGCGGTATTCCTTTCGACTGATCGAAAATGAATCTTTGTTAGTTTTGCCTCTACGCACACCTCACACTTATGTTGAGGGTTTACGTCGATAGACGGAAACAACTCCAATTTCACCAACCTTTGGATGGACTTATAGTTAACATGTCCTAATCTATGATGCCATAAATTAGAAGACTCAAGCAAGTAAGAAGAAACTTCAATTTTATTGCTTGGACGCATTACAGACATAGCGTTAACTTTGAGGAGGCCTTCACAGACGAAGCCTCTTCCCACAAAAGTTCTATTCTTGGTGATTACAAATTTATTGGACTCAAATACTAGCCTAAAACCAGCATTAACCAATAAATGACCTGAAATTAAATTCCTCCTAATCTCAGGGACATGCATCACCTCCTTCAAAGTGAGCTCCTTTTCCAGAAGTCATTTTTAGAACTACCTTTCCTACCCCCAGCATGTCAGAGGAAGCGTTGTTACCCATGAACAACTTCTTGTCTGTAATTGGTGTATATGTGGAGAAGGCATCTCTTTTGGAACAGATGTGTCTGGTAGCACTCGTGTCCATCCACAATTGCATGAGATTCTCAACAAGGTTTTCTTCAAGCACCACCGCCGAGAATTCCTCAATCATGTCGTCAAGAAGCGTGTCTTTAACGACGTTAGCATGTGTCTTGCCTTTGGCCTTGGCCTTCTCTTGTTGCTCAGTCTTGAGCTTGCGGCAGTCCTTGATCATGTGACTAGGTTTCCCACAATGGTGACAATTTCCCTTGAACTTCTCCGCCGCTTGGGTCTTGCCATCTTTCTGAAACTTGCGCTTCTTGCTTGGGTTCCCTTTGGCCTCAGCGGGTTGTTTTTCCCTTGGCAAGGCCTTCTTATTATCTTTATGAATCTGGATTTTGATAATAAGTTCTTCAAAGGTCATTTTCTTTGTCTTGAGTTTTAAGTAACTCATTCCACGAGGGAGGTAACTTTTCAATCAGTGATGCAACCAAAAACTGCTATTTGGTTTCATACCTTCCAAATCCAGGTGATGTAGAATCATTTGGAATTCCTGGACTTAGGACATCACAGTTTTGCTATCCACCATTTGAAATTTCAGGAATTTCCCAACGATGAATTTCTTAGTACCAGCATCTTGTGCGTTGTACTTCTTCTGCAGCTTTTCCCACTACTCTTTGGCGGTGCCTATGGCGCAATACACCGTGTAGAGTGAGTCTGACAGACAGTTCAGAATATAGTTCTTACACATGAAGTCACTATGACTCCAAGCATCAAGAACCATCTTCATGTCATTGACGACATGGATACCTTGTCCCCCTCCAGCCGTTTCATTAGGCTGAGGGTCCACTTCATCTCCATCTTGTGGAGGATCTTCTGTTAGGAAACGAGTCATTCCCATAACAGTCAGATAAAACATCTTTTGTTGCCATCTCTTGAAGTTGGAGCCCATGAACTTTTCTGGGCGTTCATGATGGAACCCAGAGGGTGGAGGAACTGTAACGTTCCCTTGAGCAGCAGGAAAGGCGTTGGATGAGCCTTGAGCAGCAATGAAGGCATTGTGTGTGCCTTGAGCAGCAGTGGGGAATGCAGAGGGTTGCCTTGAGTAGTAGCAGCAGCAGAATCAGAAGCGAGTTGTTCTCTTCCAGTCATCTTTCTAAGCACTTACAACAATCTTGTCTTAAAATTGTGGGTTACAACAATTGCAAAAAACAAGAAGTAAGTAAATATTACAAATTGCTAGAGAGGATAAACTAAATATTACAACAAACTGGAATCAAGAACAATACAAACTCCTTGTGATTTGCTGAGTCGAGTGATGACACTCTGTCTTTAAGACAAGATTGCCCCGTATATATATCCTTTTACGTTGTCGGGCAATAGTCTCCTAAGATACAACAACAACTTAACAAATGAGCAAAGGAAACTCAAGTGTTACTTTTGAAGAACTTTGAATATAGAAAATTTGCTAGAGAGGAAGAAGAAGATTTCAGAAAATTCTGTAAGTGTTTCTAAGTGTTGAACAATTGAGCCAAAGGCCTCAATTTAAAGTGTAATGAGATGACCCCTCAACTAGCCAACTAATGGCCTTCAATAGCCATGTAATGGCACTTATTGAGGGGTTACATTCAGTCAAATAATTGCTGAATTCATGTGTCAAATAATGGAGATTAAATGCTCTAAAACCAGCCCAAAAGTCCAAACTTTCCATCTTCCTGTCGCAGCATTCTGCCTCCGAAGCGCCGCGGCTCCAGTGACTGAACATCCAATTAGCGCCGCGGCGCTGCCTGGGAGGCGTCGCGGCCCTTCGCAGCTCCGCGACGATTTCCGACTCGTTTCATCTTACACTTCGCACACTTCTTCCTTCGTTTACCAACGTGGAATACTTATCATTTGGCTAATAACCATCCATCATTCTATGTCTCAAACGTCTCACTTACGTACCAATATCTCTTTCACTAATGAAATTTGCGATACTTGGCACTACGTGTGCACGTGTGTGAAAACGATGTTTCCGACGTGCGGGGCCCCAAATGTTCGAGTCATAAATAATTAGATAAATTTAACTCCACATTAGTAAATTTCCAACAAAAAATATGCTACTCTTTTTGGGGATGGATAATTTTTTTATAATTATATACTGTAATCTATTAACTTAAGATATCATGAATTTGGCCTATTTTGACTTGACTTAGGGATTGCTTCTACCTCCCACTGATTAATATTGTTGGCAACTAGAACACTATCAATTTCTTCATAATACAAAAATTATCTTGTCCACCAACTATGAAAATTGATATTGTATTTATTTTATCCTATTTCTTAATATTGAAAAGTATTTCTTATTGAAAAATGGAAAGTAGCAACAACAACAGCTAACAATGAGCTGTTGCTTTAGTTCTTTCATTTTCTTGCATATATGTCAACATTAAACTCGTAGTAATACCAATGTTTTTCACCCTTTGAGGGAGTAATTATTCAGAATAACTATGGAACTTGAAATAGGAAGTAAAGGCTCAAAATTATTAACATTGTCCTAGACGAGGACCCACTTATAATTCATTTTATTATTAAATTTGATACTCTATTTTTCTAAAATTTCAACGTAGGATGCTGAGCTGATCACTGATGTATATCAAAAATTCATTGTGCATTATTAACTCTATGGACATGAATTCAGTTCTACACGACTGTTTAATGCTTACAATTTATAAGTGAGATCCCATTCCCACCACCTTTAAATGTTGGATCTCTGGCCACATTCAAATTGTGCACTATATGGCCTATTTTTTGTGAAGGACGCTCCCAATATAATTTTTTCCATTTCAAGGGACATCGGAATCTCTGATTAAGGGTGAAGTGACCTCAACTATCCAATCACAATTCATATTGATTCCTCAAATTTCTGTTTCCACGCGTTTGTAGAATAGAAATTTTTTACTCATCAACTGGTCAAACTTCTACATGTAACGTTAATTTTAATCTAATGATGTTATCATAAAATCCTAGGTCTACCTATGCCTTTCTATACTACTACTTCGCATGCCCCATTTATTTATTAATGCCGAGGATATATTAAATTATAGAACTATTTATTTGGTGGTATAAAGGCAATGATAATTAGACATGAAACTTTAGGACTTCAGAGACAATGATTAAGTCCACGGTAAACAGCCTGCTGACTTGGTTGATCATTTTTTTATTTCTTCCTTTTCATTTAGTTTGCTGCGATAAACTTGTGTATTTTCCTTAAATGGTAATAATAAAATTTGTGGATTTGATTCGGTTATTTTAAAATAAAAAAAACAAAGCAAAGAATGTCAGTTTATAAAAGTTTAAAATTAAACCAAATAAAAACTATTGCTTTATTTAATCATTTTCGCTTTGTATCAAATTTTCAGTTAATTTTGAACACTCCTATCGGTAAGTGTCAATTTCCTCATTATTCATTTGCATAGTCAGGATTAGGAGTGTCAGATGGGCCATTTGAGCTGAAGTTGGATAGATTAAGATAAGCTGAGTCAATAGATGAGTCAATGTCCAACCCGCCAAACTTACATGGGCTAAGATGGACGGGTCAAAATAGGCTAAATGATGGTCATAACTCAACTTGACTTGTTACTTTTACAAATTTCAAACTTACCTTCTATGATGTTATTTTATTTTGTATAATATTTGATTTTTTCATATCTTTATTTTTTTAAAATAAGAATAATATTTTAAAGAATTTTTTCATTTTTTATAAAAGAAAAATAAATATAAAAAATAATGGATCCGAGGGCAGGGGGTGGGGGGTGGGGATGGGGTAAGCAAATTTTTCTCATTTTTTATAAAAAAAATTATAAAAGTAAAATAAATATATAAAATAGAAAATTTGGGGGTGGGGTGGGAGGGCGGGGGTAGTGGGGGGAGGGGAAGGTTGGGTGGTGGGGTAGGGAATGGGGTGGATGGGGGTAGGAGGTAAGAAAAAATTTCATATTTTTAATAATTTTTTTATAAAAGTAAAAAAAAATATGAAATAGAAATTTGAGGATGGGGTAGGGGGGAGGAGGTAAGAAAAAAATTCATATTTTTTATAATTTTTCTTATAAAAGTAAAAAGAATATGAAATAGAAATTTGAGGATGGGGTAGGGCATGAGGGTGGGGGTGGAGGGGGTAGGGGGAAGGTAAGAAAAAAAATCATATTTTTAATAATTTTTTTTTTATAAAAGTAACAAAAAATATGAAATGGAAATTTGAGGATGGGTTGGAGGTAGGTGGGGTTAGGGTGGTAGGGGGAGGTAAGAAAAAATTCATATTTTTTATAAAAGTAAAAAAAATATGAAATAGAAATTTGAGAATGGGGTAGGGCAACGGGATGGGGATGAAGGGGGGAGGTAAGAAAAAATTTCATATTTTTTATAAATTGTTTATCAAAGTAAAAAAATATATAAAATAGAAATTTGAGAATGGGGAAGGGCGGGAGGTGGGGTAGAGGTGGTAGGGAGGTACGGGGTGGGGTGGAGTAGGCAAGGTGGGGCCAAAGATGTAAGGTGGTTCAATGCTTGAGTGGGGGTTGGTGTAAGGGAGGGGGTAGGGTGGATGGATAGTGTGGTGGGTGGTTGGGGTGTGTTGTATATTTTTAATATTCCAAAATAATAAAAGAATTTTTAAATAATCATTTATAAACAAAAATATTAATCTAGAGTGGAGCTCTAATCGTTAAGCTTGAAAATTTTCATGGGTAAAGTTTAGCAATCATCATGGGTTCATTTGGGCGGTTGATTTATGATAGGTCAACTTGAGCTAACCCAAACCAACTTATCATCAAAATCACTTTTGCCCAAACTCATGAAACCTTGGACGAATTAGACGGATTATTTGGATTTGAACTAATTTTACCACCCCTAGTCAGGATACATTCCGTGCATGGTATTCTTTAGCGTAGGCTTTATGGCATACTATTTTTTTTTTTTGGTAATGAGAAAATTTATTCATTAAATATAATTAAGAGTCATTACATAAAGGGACTAGCCTAGGCAAGATTAGAGGTGAGCGGGTCCGGGTACCCTAACTTTTTGAACTACTCGGACCCTACCCAGTAAAATATCGGTTCCTAAATTTACTACCTGGAACCTACCCGTTGCAATCATTACCCGGACCCTGCTGTTCAGGGTAGGTTCCTGGGTACCCTGTAAGTCACTAAGAAAAATATGAGGAAGGTAAGTCACTAAGAAAACTATGAGGAAGGCAAAGGCTTCTACGTTTTCCTATCAATCGGCAAAGTGTTTTCAAAAGAAAATCAAACATAATACAAAAATATCACCATAAATTAAATAACTAGGAATTTATGTGATACACAGAGGTAGTGTTTAGTTGCTCAACATCACAAACAACTATATTGAGAATAACCATAAGACAGAAACTCCATAACTGCGGTTAAAGCAAGAAAGACAAATGTTGTCCAGCACGCTAGTATACTAAAGAGGTTGATAAAGCAAGAGTAAGTTTTCAGCATTTACTTGAACAAGAAAAGCTGATCCTTTCTCCTCATTATTGCAAGGTGCAGTGCTACGAATGCCATATTCGTTTTGCAGGTCAACTAACCCTGCGGTCTTTCGTGATGTCATCTCATCTTCAAGCAAGTTTGCTCTATTTAAATTACTGTTTCATATTTAGTCTCAGATTAGGCGGGGAGAGGCGTAAGTGGTATGGCCTTTTTTTCTTTTTTTATTAACTAAAAAATAATGGAATTAAAAAAGTAAAAATATTTAATATTTCATAGGTTCCGGGTATCGGTTTCGGGTCTGGGTACCCTGTCTCTATTTGTCGAAACTGGAACCGGATCCGACATTGATCGGTTCCTAATTTTACTACCCGGAACCTACCCGTTATTATAATATATCTACCCGAAACCTACCCGTTAGTGTCGGTTCCGGTCGGGTATCTAGATACCCTGTAACCGTGCTCACCCCTAGGCAAGATAGTACTATTCCGTCCGTTTCAAATGCATAAATAACAAAAGGGATTGTAATACATCATCAAGCTACCAAAAATATTTAGATCACATTCATTTTCTGTTAATTGGCCTGCAACTCCATTAACTTCTGGGTAAATGTGTTTGGTCGACGTCCTTCCTACTTCATGCAATCATCCAATAAATTTTGGTAAGAGCAAGATTTGTTAGTAGGCATATTAATCAGTTCCTTGCGATCAATTTCAATTACTAAAGGTAGTAATTTTTTGGATTGCAATTTTTAGCCCGTGGAATAGGGCCATGTGGCATACTATTGATGATATACAAGAACACGTGTTCCTTTGTGACATTCATCATTTTGTAATGATTTTCAAATTATTATGAGGCCTTTGAGCGATATGTTTCACTTATTAAAGCAATTAAATTTTCATGTCATGATGCATCGCATAATATGAAATGGATAACTATACTTAGACGGCTCGAGTGAAGTTTAACTGAAATCATGAAATTGTAACACTACGATGGAAAATATGACCAGTTAACTACGTAACTTTTTCATGTCCGTAATTCGACTACAAAAACCATTCATCTTATTAGGAGGTTGGTGGAGCAGTATAGGGAGAGGAAGAGAGACTTACATATGATTTTCATCGACCTCGAGAAGGCATATGACAAAGTCCCTAGAGATGTTCTATGGAGATGTTTGGAGGTTAGAAGTGTACCTGTGGCGTACACTAGGACGATCAAAGATATGTGTGATGGATCCAAGACCAGGGTACAGACAGTGAGAGGAGACTCAGAGCACTTTCCAATGATGATGGAGTTGCACTAGGGATCAACTCTTAGCCCATTCTTATTTGCCTTGGTAATGGATGGACTGACGCGACAAATCCAAGGGGAGGTGTCATGGTGTATGTTATTCGCAGATGACATAGTTCTGATTGATGAGACTCGCAGTGGATTGAACGCTAAGCTGGATGTTTGGAGACAGACGGTGGAGTCTAAAGGGTTCAGGCTGAGTAGGACCAAGACATAATACTTGGAGTGCAAGTTCGGTAACGGGAGGAATCATGAGACATGCGTGGAGGTAAGGCTTGGTACTCAGGTCATTCCAAATAAAGGAAGCTTCAAGTACCTCAGGTCTATTATCCAAGTGAATTGAGAGATTGATGACGATGTCACACATCGTACTAGGGCAAGGTGGATGAAATGAGGCTCGCATCTGGAGTCTTGTGCTATAAAAAGGTGTCACCAAAACTTAAAGGCAAGTTCAATAGGGTAGTGGTTAGACCGACTATATTGTATGGGGAGGAGTGTTGGTCAATTAAGACTTTGCACATTCAAAAGATGAAAGTTGCGAAGATAAGGATGTTGAGATGGATGTGTGGGCACACAAAGAGGGATATGATTATGAATTATGATATCCAGGATAGAGTGGGAGTGGCCTCGGTGGAGGATAAGATGCGGGAAGCGAGGTTGAGATGGTTGGGAAATGTGCAGAGGAGAGACACAAATGCCTCAGTACGGAGGTGTGAGATTGGCTATGGACGGGTTCGGAGGGGTAGAGGTAGGCCGGAGAAGTATTTGGGAGAGGTGATTAGACGGGATATGGCGCAGGTGCAACAAACTGAGGACATAACCTTAGATAGGAGATTGTAGAGGACATAGATTAGGATAAAAGGGTAGTAGGTAGTTGAGCGTAGTCCTACTTACGCTTACAAACTGGTAACTGGTAGTTGTAGTATTATTATTGTAGACCTGCTTAGTCTATCATACTAGTAGGCGCAGTATTGCTTTATAGTCCCATGTCGCTTGATTTCTGTTGTTATGGATTCTTTAGTGTACTTTGTTTATCTTATTTACCTATGTTAGTTACTTCTTTCTTTTTTAGAACACGCTATCATGGCTTATTAGCTTTTGTTACCCTCATTTTCATACTGCTTTAAATTTTGTGTCCGAGTCTAACTATTTCTATTGCTTTACGTCTCTTGCTTTGCTTGTGCTTATGCTTTGTCTTGAGCCGAGGGTCTTTCGGAAACAACCGCTCTACCTACCAAGGTAGAGATAACGTCTGTGTACACTCTACCCTCCCCAGACCCCCACGTTGTGAGATTTCACTGGGTATGTTGTTATTGTCGTCTATCATCATAAAGTTTACGGTCAATTTCCAGTAATTTTTTGCCGCGAATCCATTTTTATAAATCTTTTAAACAAGATCAAAATTAAAACGATAGCATTAAAAGAGTTTATTTGTGCATCACCCAAATTTTATTAACTGCGAGGAATAAAGAGCATGTTGTTCTTGCTAACATTTAATTTTTTAAATTCTCGAAAAACAGATATGCAAATGACGGAACCACAGATATTATCACACCAATTGCACAAATAATTGTAATGAGTTAATTTTACATAATGACACTACATTTTATCTACTGCAACTGTAAAGTCATAAAACAATTTCTTAGTGAATAAAATTTTATAATCTTACTGTTATGGTTAGCTTTCAATAATTTTAATGTGACGAAAAAGAATGACTTCATTATTAGTGGATAAAATAAAGTGACCATATGTGAAATAAAGCACTAGTGGAGTAATAGAAAGGAACCCAACACTAACTGCAACCCACTCAACTAGCAGGAAATTCTTGTCCCTTGAATAAGGGCAATAAATCAAAAGGAAAATAAGTAAACGATAAATTTTTAAATATATAAATTTCAGAGGACAATTTACCAACGGACAACAGTAACATTGAGATTTAAGTCCTTAGTTGGACTATATGCTAAATCAGACAATAAGAAGAAATGGAAAGAGACAAAAGTGGCAGAATAGAAGGTTCCAAGAAGAAAAGAATACCAAGGGTCATGGAAAATAATAATCTTGCTAGTGATTAGCGTCAACTTTTTGGAATAATTGAACAATAACTAAAATGTGCCACAACTATAATAATGGGTTCCACAACTATAATAAAGATTTAATGATGCTATTATACAATGCTGGTCTATGCACAAATCAACCAGTACCAAAGCTCTGTGTAGTTCAAATTTTCCTCCATGGAAAAGTTCCAGTTATCTAGAATAGAGATAATAATCATACAAACAAATATCATATAGATCTATCCCATTGAACATCACAAAGAATAGAAAACTATCATTACCAAAGAGAAGGTGGGAGACTCTTCTTTCTGAACCAGGTACTTTTCCTTCATCCCTTGCCTTGCTTGTGTACTCGGACACTCTCTTTTCTTAAATCAAAAACCAAGTAAATCCTCTGAGAAGCAAATAATGCATTATCCTTGTGAAAATGGTTGCCTTCGAGATTTCAGTAAGGATAAGCAAGTAATCTTCGACTGGGTGCTGGAGGGGCTAATCCAGGGATGTCCCGGATGTCTTTGTTATGTGGGTTTATGATCTGCAAATCCAAAAATTAAAGTAGCTTTAGCCTCAACATATGTTATCATTCCACCAAAATACTAATGATAAAATAGCATCAAATAGAATTTAATTTTTGAGGGGAAAAGCATGATCAAGCCATATGAAGAAGTGAACAGTGGGTTCCATGACTTCCATCAATGGTACTACTACAAATCTGAAGTCTATAAACGGACACCTTTTAATTTCTATCATTGCTGCTACCAACTAAGACTAAAGTTGAGAGCCATATCTCTAACCAAAACATTGAGGCACAGACTACTCACAAACAAATGGTAATGCTGCACTAGTGGCAAAATAATGGAAATGCGACCTGTTCTTCATAAAGCTATACATCAAAATTTGAATTATTATCGGATATCTCCTATTCCAAAGATCAGTTACCCACCTTGCACAGCACTTTCCTATGTGCTATTGTGACTTTTACTATATCAGTTCTTCATAATAGGACTGCCTAGTAAACATTCATAAAATGCAGTACTCACATTGGATAAATTACATACATGGCTCCCAACCAAAATTAGATATAACAAAATCGTTCATTAGGAAAACTAGCAACAGAACTTTTATCGGGAAAATTGGAAAGTTTAATTGCGCTATGCTAGATACTTCATATGCTATAATTTATGTGCTGAAGTACTTGCAAATGACAGTTAGAAGAAGGCCATTAGGCTCTCTATTAGCTTTATGGTTAAAAGGGACAAGAAATTGTACCATGAAGTGCTAGATGGGTGCATAGCCAAATAAGAAAAAAATTGCAATTGCCAGTGTGGTACTAACATTTTAATCAAGTATAAGACCACTACAGTGTTGCATGCTGGATAAATTTGTAGGTGGCAAATTAAGTACAATTGATGAAATCCAAAATGATGCCTGGATATAGTACTATGTGAAAAAATAATACTTGATAAGTAATCCTAATATGAGAAATGTTTAAGGATATGAAAAACAAATGCATGTGGTAACACTACAGAAGGGGGAAGACGTCTGACCTTCACAATAATGATTGCTACAACCCCAACCACAATCAGAAAGAGCAAGGCCATAATACAACGATCAGTTGCAACCTAAAGAAGGATCTTATTTAGAGTCACAAGATGACATAAAAAGAAAAGGTAATGAAAGAGGGATTGTCGAATTTAGAAATTGACCTGCCTACCGAGTTCCTTAACCAGCTGTGTAGCCTTCTTTATTGAAAAATGGATTGAGTCTAGCTCATTGACTATCCGGCTCATTTGTTCAGTCTGGGCAAGCAGGCACACATAAGAAAAGACATAGGACAAAGCAAAGGCAACAAGAAAAAAATATAAGATCAGGTCTTGCATCTTAAACATGTCAGTTTTCTCCAAATAATATACCTGTGCCTTCAGTGCTGCAGCAGTCTCGGTTCCAACATTTACAGTTTCATGAACCACCTGTGGAAAAAAGAGCATGTAAAATCAATTCTACAGAACAATGAAGCGAAGAGTCCAAACCCCTAGTTCACAGGACTCACTTCTCAAATGGCATCAAATGCCCTGCTTTAACTAGCTCCTAATACCAATGAGCATTGTGCAGGAAAGGAAATGTCTCAACTTAATCTACTGGCTAAGATACCATAACTCATTGCTCATTTCAGTGGCTTCAAATCCTGATGACAAAATATTAGGGCTTTGATTTGTAATCTTTCAGAAGTGGAGCAAATGAAAAGCTGTATTGTTCTTAACCTAAATTTCAAAAAAGAAAAGAAAAAAAACTATTTTTCGTTTGATCCAGATTTCATTTAGCCTTCTTTGGCTATAATTGATACCTAATCAATATTATAGTCAACCTTAGTTTGGGAATCTATTAGTCCAAAACATTCACAGAGAAAGCAGATGATAGCATTCCAAACAGTATGATGTTGCAATGAGTTAAAAATGATGTTAGAGGTGATGAACTTTTTTTCTGTATCAAGCCAAATCCCAGCTAGGTTCCACACTAAATTTTCCATTTGGAGTGAAATGAATCTAGACTGTCCTATTTTTGACCAACTTTGATCCCAAATATTGGGATTTGCACTTTATTGAATTCTGAACAAGCTAGCTCCCACTCAATCCTGATCAGAGGACTGCCAAAACACTATCAAATATCTCAAAAGAAACAACAATCCCCAAAACTGAAGCATTAAGCAAGGACCATAACAGCGTTTCATTTCTTTATCGTATAATTTGTTAGTCAGGAAAGGCGGGAAGAGCAACTCAAATCATCATGAAGCAACTGGTGATACGGTTTGAGATTCAACTTAGCAAATGCAAAATACATTCATTAATGAAATACCAACCTTTTTGGACCTCTCAATGACCTGATCAGTCTCATCCATCATCCTATTTCCTTGATCCATCAGCTGTTGATTGCTCATATCTGTAATGTTACATCAGCACTCAGAAAGCTAGAGACAATTGCTTTAAATATATTTTAAAACCTATAGGGAAGAATTAAAAATCAATGAGGTCAAAGTTCCCTTGCAAGTTTTCAAACAGTCATGTATTGCAAAAGTCAATGACAACGACATGTAGCAAAAGAGATTCATTCACTTGAGAGGGTCAAATGAGCTCTTGTTATATAGGTTGTGTCAAAAGATTCAAGAGAACCAAATCAAAACTGCTCCGTCCTACACATCTTTATATATGTATTGTATATGTACATAAATGTGTGTGTGCATATGCATATGTCAAACTGAATCGTGATGACATACACAAGGCAACCTAGTTTCTACTTTCAGGTTTGGCTTAAACAGTACTGGATATCTGAACCAGACAAAAGAATGTCACTCTGAATCACACCCCTCTTGACCATAATTTTCATTCCATTAGCATTGGCATTTAATTGCTCTTCCCATACAAATATGACATATATAGAGAATGCCTCTTTCATTAAATTACAGTGTTTCGATCAAGACTATGCAATTTGACTTGCAGCAATTCATAAAGTGAAGGTTAACTTGTACTTTGGTTTAATGCTGAGAAAGATGGGGCGTCAATAATTTTCATTTTGTATCTTGGAAAGTGATAAAGAGCTGTCTAGTCTTCAATTCTGATACCAACCAAAGCCCAAATATAATGAACATGGAGCAAATTCTTTTCTAATAGGTAAAATTATGAGACATTTTCAGCAATTGTAGAGACGCTAATTATAATTTGGAATTATGCAATGTAACCTTCTAAATTGTGTATCAATCTCAACCAGATCCTACCAGCAAAAAGTGGTTTTCTTTCATCGGCAGCTTCCACTACCCCACTCAACCAACATAATAACAGAAAAGAAACCTCAAAACCAGCTCTTCACCTGATAAGCAAGTGAGAACAATGAAAAAAGACAGGAATAATAATCAACTCATGAGAGCCAAGAAAAAATACACCATACTTCAGTCCAAAAGAAAGCATAACATATGTCAACACAAATTGCAGCATAAAAGAACAGAATGATGAGATAAACGAAGGATGAATAATAAAATTAAAAATACAAAAGTGAAAGATATGCTTACTTGAAGCTAGCAAGCCATTGTCTTCAGCAAACCCTTCACCAGGACCCTCAAAAAGATCTACTCGCTTGTTCTCAATATTGCTTGCGTATCTAGAAAATCACAGAAACAAAAAATTAAGTCTACGATACAGAACCAAAAAGAAATAATATATAATAATACCAAATAAGTTGGGGTTTTCTTGTTCGTCTGATACAAATCATAAGTTCTAGTGCACTTTATCAATGATAAAAACATAAGTGCTACTTCTCCATGTTCACCAAGGGAAAAACATATCTTAAACATCCCGAGTGGTAAACTAATAATACTTGCAATAAAAGCTATTATCTTGGACCTCTAAGCTTATTTCTAGCCTCTAGGCCCTCACCAAATTCACCTCCCCAGAAAACTGAAAATTAACTATCAACATTTATAATCCAAGTCCTGAAACATAAGTTATTGTGATTTCTCAACAAGTATCACAAATGAAGTACATTGAGTTTGAATAACTCATAAATACGCTGGAAACCTTGTACTATGTCCAAGTCAGGAACCTCATGTGAATATACAACAATACAAGTGACTTACTATGTTTTTATCAGTTGTAATTTTAATGATTCTAATTCTGCTGCATATTCCTAGGTTAGTTTGTGGGCCTCAAGTTTGAGGGAAGAAAAATCATTTTTTGTAGCCTTGCAGGCACATTCAAGGAAATACTGTTATAAAGTGCTGCAGCCACTTTCACCAGCATTACAGTCTACTTCAATCAAGGCGTCCCGGATTTAAGGGAGTAAGATAAAACTCTTGGGGAAGTGGAAGAGACCATTCAATTTCAACAAGGCAAAGATAACAATATAAAATCCCAAAGGTAGCCTTCACGGTGGGAAAGAAAAGACTCATAAAATTGTAAAGGAGCTAACAAACAACTCATTCTGGAACAGAACAAGTATAATCTCTCTATGCAAAGATATTTTGAAGAAAACATATAGTTTATTGATGAATCTTAAAGAAAAGTAAAGCAGTTCAAAAATCAGCAGACTAGTCAAATGAAGTAGAAAATGAATAAAGCTACCCAAAAGCACGTACTGTTTTTTCAGAGCAACATAAGAGTTCAACTCTTTGATCTGCAAAGGAAGATAAGAAAAGACAAGATCAGTTCAGAAAAAATAGATATATTCATTGTGGCATCAACATTATATAAAAGCTTTCCAGTGAACCAGACCATTGATTGCTTTTTCTCAGTCACCATCCTGGTAGTGTCTGCATCACTTTTATATTCCAAATCCTTTACTTCTCTGTCAAACTCCTTGATAAGCCTGTCAAAATAATCAGTCATCATTGCATGTCCAATTAATTATCTGTCAATGCATGGTTGTACATCAATATAGTTCAGTTACAAGAATTTTCATGGAAAATAAAGGGAGAAAGTAACTAATTCCAAATCAGTAGAATCCCAAGTTGACTACAAGGACTCCTCACACTAGAAACACTTTAACGCTTTGTCGTTTCATTTGGATCTCAACACTTTGAGAGGAAAAAACAAGACAATAGAAAGTAAATCAAATCCAATAATTTTATGGTTCTTCATCCTTTTGTATGTCTCAAGAACATAACGTTAACCATCAATGGTGGCATCAAACAGAAACAAAAAGGAAATTGAGGATCACTATTCTCATTTCGGAGAGACTGAAAATTGTTTATGGTTTCCAATCAATACTTTTTTCAAAGTACATCGTCTGTCAGAACCTCAGAGCCCATCTCAATTGGCTTCACTGTGAAGTTGATCAAACCAACGCTCAGACAGGAGCTGAAAATGGTTAA
Organism: Anisodus tanguticus; assembly: GCA_034509755.1. Taxonomy (NCBI): domain Eukaryota; kingdom Viridiplantae; phylum Streptophyta; class Magnoliopsida; order Solanales; family Solanaceae; genus Anisodus; species Anisodus tanguticus. The sequence goes on along the minus strand of CM067562.1, from coordinate 24,059,332 downwards.
TGAGAAAACCCAGATAGACAAATCTTCTGGTTCGGATTCGTTTGTGAGAGAGACAGCTTTTGTATTTTCTCACACAATTTTTCATGGATTTTTTCCTATAAACGATAATGTTTTCTTCCCCAGTTTCATCAAATTTTCCCTGACTATTTTCTTTATGGTAGTGTCTAGGCCAACTTGTTCGCACCTCAACTATTTCACTGGGGGTGTCTGCTACCTCCCATCAGTATAGGTATTGGATAACTCCGCGCACTTAGACTTAGGCAGATGGAAGGAAACCACCTAGTGTATTTTTGTCTCTGATGGTATTTGAACTCTAGTATCCAAAGGTTTGCACCCACCTCATTGACTGCTCGACACTCTTCCTAACTAATTTCTTAGCATCCAATTGCAGAAAAACACCTTCTTAGGAAACCACTTTTCCTTTCATCTTCAATTTCCAAGTTCCAAACCTAGCTATGTGATCCAAACTTACAGGTAATATAGTTTGGCATTCTACAACCAACCTGATGTACATCTTAAAATGCTAAGCTCTTAAGCAAGAAGTTTATGCAATAAACTGTATTTGTTTTCCTCTGAGTACTGATGGCATCTACTTGAACGATCAACTGAGACAGTTCGTCAACAGGAAACAATATCATATTGATCTCACTAATCAGAATTCTGAAAAGTCTTATCAGACTTTGCAAAAACTATGAAGCAAAAGTCAAATTCTTTTCCATTTTTATCCAAGAGATTCCTTCATCAGCTAGAAATCTCGCGGCTATTCAGTCAGTGACATATGGTATTAAACAACACTATCTTGCCATTTACTGTAACGAGACAATTCCTCACATGTAATTTAGTTTCTTTTAAATTCAAGATATGTAGCATTTGGACACAATTTAAACTGCAATCAACTCCACCCGCCTGAGCTTCCGATTTTATATGAGCTTACATTTCCAGTTCAATGCCGGCTCAAAAAAAAAAAGGCGGTCCCGGAGGTTGATCGGGCAGAGTAAAACTAGTCAATTAATGATAAATTTTCGATATTGAAGTATAATGAATATGGAGGACTCATAAAGTCAACCCCAACTACTTCAGAATGGAAGCATACTAGTAATAGTTATTATTGTTGTATCATTTGAAAGTAAGCACCTTTATCGACAGTTTCTCCCTAAAATCCTATTCATGAAAGCAAAAAGATCAAAATTTTCTTTTACATCCAAAATAAAGTTCACCATTTTCTATACTTATAGTAAATGCAAATGCAGATTGCAAAATTAAACACATTGATAAATCAGCAAGGGGATCTGCAATGAATAATACCTCTTACATTCTCGCATCTTTCCGGTTAGCTCCTCCAACTGCCTGCTCTGCCTATTCGAGTCCTTAATCTTCTCCAATTTCTGAAATCCATTTCTAAAACCAAAAAAAAAAAACATCCACATCAATGAACATTAATGCAATACAATTTTACTTAAATAATTAGAAGGAAAACAAAAACCCCTTACGAAAGAGCTCGAAAAATATCCGAAATTTGTCCCTCGATTTCCCCGAGCTCCTCGCTAAGGCTAGATAACGAAGTCATTCCTCAAAATCGGCAACAATATACCAAAAAAACACAAATGACCGAAAACAACTCAAAACATTGCAAAAACAATCGAAAATTCAACGATCAGATCGGAAACTTTCGCGAATTTGAAACTTTATTCGATTATCGCACAATGCAGCTTCAAATCGGAGAAAAAATTAGGGGATCTAATTGTGGATCTGATGAAAGTTGAGGGGGTAGAGTTTGAATTTTTTTTTATTTTGATTATTATTAGTATTACAGAGAAGAAATGAGAAGGAGACGTATGAGCTGGTCTCGTGATTTTGCAGCCATTTTTTCAATATTTTTTATATTTTGAGAATTTTAAAGCTTGAGCGTTTTGGAGGGTTTTTTGAAGAAGGTTTAAAAAGGAAAAGGAAAATGAAAATGGTTATTATTAATTAGTAAATTAGCGTAATATATTAATTATTAATAGTAATACCAAATTACTAATACTGACGAAGTTTATGCAGCCGGCTGATTCAATCGGGGTTGTATTGAAAATGATTGGTGGGGTCCACCATTCGTTTACTTTGTTTCGGATATTCAGGTTGTTGGTCCGAAACATAAATTTATACTTGCCATGGGCCAGTAATGGACATGGGCCATTTTGAATAGTAGTAGTACTTTTGTCTCCTAATTGACTTAGCGTTTCGTTTGGGGTGGGAATTACGATGGGTAACTTACAGAAATAGTATAATAGTGTAATTCTCCTTGATTTGAGACTTCTCATTATTGTAATATATATAGATGTTTATAATTACAAAACCTAACTGGAGAAGGATTTCTAAACATAATTGGAGAAGAATATCTATTATACATAATTACACTAGAATAATAATTACATAATATATGGATAATATTAATATATTCTTATCACACCCCCTCAATCGGAGCGGGAGAAGTCAAGGAGCAGTTGTCGAGGAAGTCCCTTAGTGAATATATTTGTGTACGGATAGAAAGATGGAACATGTAACACCTGAACATAGCCAATGACAATCTTCTCACGAACAAAATGAATATCCATTTCAATATGTTTGGTTCACTGATGTTGAACCGGGTTATGAGACAAGTAAACAACAGATATGTTATCACATTAGACAAGAGATGTCTTACGTAAGGGACAATTAAGCTCTAGAAGGAGGTGTTGACACCCAATTTTGTCCCATCTTTTCTGATTTATTTGCAATTTTAAATATTTTAACACCTCGAAACAATTTAAATATATATACATATAGGCATATATATATATATATATATATATATATATATATATATATATATATATATATATATATATTATTCTCAATATCATTATTTTAGTATTCGTATTTCTACAACCAATTGCCTTTTTAAATCATAATCATACTTTTTATCCTGATATTCTATATTACTTTATTTTCACAAAACGGCATCGTATTTCGTATTTTTAATTAAGCATTAAGCATTAAGCATTTCACAAATATTATATTTTATTATTATCACATCGTTATTTTTTTATATATAATTTACATTTTTTCTTCAAAGTATTTTTGTAAAAAATATTAAACCCCTTTTATACTTTAACCCACAACACATTTATTTCCCCAAACCTTAAACCCCCAATTTCATTTCCCCAACCAAGTCTAGGGCCCAAATCTGCCAAGACCCGAGCCCAACTCCCCAATACCCCATTCCGCAACCCAATCCCCTACATCCGCGGCCCACTCCCCACTCCCCATTAACCCATTGTCCATTCCACCCCAAAACCCAAAATCGTCCTAAACCTAACACCAACCCGAAAACCTCCCAAAATCCGGTGGTCCCCGCCGAAATCACTTTCGGACCACTGGTTAAACACCATCCCCGATGCCACTGCCACCATCGACCACTCTCATCATCCCTTTATATCCCTTCATCCTTTTTTTTTCAAAACTCCATAGCTGCAAAGAGACGTTCTGACCTCTGAAAAGGGAAACATGGAGATCCTTCGGATTGAAGCTCGTTTCATGTTCGAATTCGGTGGGTAAAGGCATAAACCTAGACCCTTTTTTCATTAACGTCTCAGTTTTCGAAATCGAAGAAAAACCCGTCACATTTTCAGCCTTTTGCTTTGAATTCGAATTTCAAGTCTTAGCCATTAGGGTCTCAATTGGGACTATAAATAGAACCCTTTATGGGTTGTTGAAAGGGGGTTCTGATTTTCAGACAACAAAAGCCCTATGATTTTTTAAGCTGTTGCTAAAAGTCGACCTATCTGGTGGTTTCACAAAAGAGTTTTTTAGATCCAAAAATCATTTCTTGAACACGTTTCGACTATGAAAAATCCTTCATTTGACTCTCGTTTCTGGCTCGACACAGCCACGAAACACTCAAACTCGTTTTCTTTTCAACCGCATAAACACACTCCTCCGAGCGGACTCGACGATTCGAGATGACGCCTCGGCTCGCTGCCCGGAGGAGGCTCGCTGGATATACTTGTCTGTTATATTGGACTGTTGCTACTTGTTGTTGGTGCACTGCTAAGCAGAAGACTGTTGGCATTTTGAGATCATCCCTGCATCTGCAAGGCCAATTGTTGTTGCACTTGAGACTTCAAAATTGTCGCTACGTTTGGCTTGCTATAACTATCTTTTGGTCTACTGGTTACTGCATTTTTGGGATTAAATTGCTGCATTCTGAGGCAAATGGTTGCCGCATCTTGAACCAATTGTTGTTGCTCTTTGGTGCTCTTTTTTGGGGGTAAAACAGTGCTGCTTCTGAAGCTTTAAAAGGGCTTAATTGTTGCCACATTTTGAGCCAATTATTACAGCATTCTGGTCAAATTATTGCTGCACTTTTGTGCATATTTGATGTTTAGCACTGCTGTATTTTTTAGTCTAACTGCTGGTGGCTTCTTGGCTAAAAGCTTGCTACTTTGAGGTTGTTTTGGACAACTATTGTACTTCGAATAATTACTGATTTGAACACGATACTACACTTTGGCCGATGAAAAAATATCCGTCGATTTTTTAGGCCTCCACAGTTGGAAAGACAGAAAATAAAATTTCTGGGCAAGGATGAAACTTAAATCCTTTTTTTCATTCGAGAGACCAACATGTTCGGTAGGAAGGCAACTAAAATGACCAACGAGTCATATGTTCGCAACCATGACGTGATTGGAACGATCTTTTCAAAATTTAAGTCTGAGCCCTCCGTAATCAAAACATTTATTGTTTTGGACACGGATCAGAAGTTTATTTATATTCAATTGTTTTCTAACTGTTTGTTCTTGACAGCTTTCAAGGGACTCGGTTTAAAAAGACAAAATACCCCTCGGAGATTACTTATTTTGTTGTTGTTTTTACTTTCTTTAATTTAGTTTTATTTTATTCTATATTGTAATAGTATTTATTGTACTTGTGTAATTATTGAAATGCTTAGAATATGTAGACTTAGAATTAATTAATAGAGTAGTCTAAAATTAGAAACCCACTGTTAGTTATTTATTTTTTAGGCTCGTCATGCATATTCAAAATTTTCAAAACAACTTTGGTCATCTTTTATTGGCTTTATTAATCATACAAATAATTTTGTCTTTTCCGATTTGCAACTCAAAATGATTTCCAAAAAATGAATTTCTTCTTTGGCATTATAAATTATTTGCTTTTCTATCAATTGTCAAAAAATGCATGTTTTCATCCAAAATCAAACTTTACATGTGTTTTTATAATCGATGCAATACAAACGCATGTTTTATCCAAAAAATTATTTTGCATGTACTATGTAAACAATGCAAATGCATATTTTATCCAAAAAATTACTTTAGATGTATTTTATAAATAATACAATACAAATGCATGTTTTTCCCAAAAAATCATTTTACATGTATTTTTATGCAACAAATGCATGTCTTTTATCCATAAAAATCAATTTTACATATAGTTGTATAAAAATGTCATGCATACTCTTTCCGAATTTTATGACGGAATTCATTTCTCAAAACCGCAATCACTTTACGAGACCTTCAAAAGAATAAATGGTAAAATCTTTACATTCTTGAAATGCATCTTTTTATTAATTATTTGCAAAACATCTTTTTAACTTTATATACTTTTAAACATGCATTTTTCCTTTAGCATAATAATTAACCTGAGTTTGACCGGATAACCATAAGTTAGCGGATCTTAAAGGATGTCTAACCCCTTCCCTTTAGGATAATAAAGAACCCTTACCTAGAATCTCATTAGTTTCGCAGATCATAAAATCGGAGTTATTTTACAGCATTTAGTTAACATCCAGGTGCCCTAATTCACCTTAGAATAATTAGGTGGCGACTCCTCAAACAAAGCAACATTTTTATCCAATCCATAGGGAGTCGACGCCATCGCGTCGCGAAGCCGCGGGTTAAAAACAGGCGCGACAGGAGGTTTTGAGCCAACAAATTTTGGCAACAATGTTCGCAACTCCTCTATATTCTGCTTCTGCACTCGAACGAAAAGTGTGGCTTGCCATTTTGCAGACCATGAGATGAGGTTATCACCCAAAAATACACAATAGGCGGAAGTAGATTGACGTGTGTCTGAACATCCACCCCAATCTGCGTCTGTATATAATATCAGTCTAGTCGGTGCAGATGGATAAAGATGTAACTCATAGTCAAGAGTACCCTTAACATACCGAATGATACGTTTAAGGGCTGTGAAGTGAGGCTCAATGGGATCATGCATGAACAAACACAACTGCTGAACCGCATAGGCAATATCGGGCCTAGTGAAAGTAATATACTGAAGTGCACAAGCAAGACTCCTAGAGATGGCAATGGATCCTGGACCCGATCCGGATCCGGTGTATCCAGATCCGTTTTATAGGATATGGATCTTCAAATTTTGGACCCGACGGATCCGGATCGGACCCGGATCCATTTCTGACGGATCGGATCTGGATCTGGATCTGGATCTTGTATTTGAGATCCGTATCCGGTCCAGATCCGACCCGTGGATCCATTTTTTATTAAATATATTCATAATCTAGAATGTAATTTTATAAGTATTTTCTTAAAATTGCTAAGCACATCCTTGCAAGTTTAATTCTCAAAACAAGTTTAATTTATCCCCGCGTTAACTCAAAAACAAAAAAATAAAGAGGTAACTTCGATAATAAAATCAATGTTATATTAGTGAATGACTAACATCTCCATAGACAAGTAGTTAAAATTATATTCACTTCATTTATGAAGATTCCAAGCACATGCAAGTTCTCAGACGTGAAAATACTAGTCACCATTTTCCACAACTATTGTCATTGTCCAACATTTTTAATTAATAGCTCACAATCAAAACGAGACAACGAATAAAATATCTCATATTAACATTTCAAAATTGAAAAACAGTAAATTGTTAGCTAAGTAAAAATCGTTTGTCGAGCTCAAAATAAATTCTTAGCAAGGTTACATTTTTAGCAAGGTAATTTTTTTTACATGTGGATCCGCATCCGATCCGTGACCTTGCGGATCCGATGGATCCGGATTTGGATATGGTTTTTATGGACCCGCTGGATCTAGATCCGGATCTGGATTCGGGTATGAAAAACGGATCTGGATCTGGATCTAGTAGGATCCGGTCCAGATCCGATCCGTTGCCATCCCTAAAGACTCCTATAAAGATAAGGATCAAGCACGGGATATATGTCATCCGCGCTAAGCTTCGACTTTAAGTCGACCGGAGTGGGCATGATTTTGCAGTTTGCCATTTTAGCCCCTGTAAACAATCTCTTCGGTATACTTACACTAACATAGGAAAATTACATTCTCGGATCTGGTCACAAAAATCCCCAAGAAATAACTCAAGTTACCTAAGTCTGTCATGGCAAATTCGGATTTAAGCATGGTAATGATCTCATTTTTCAGCACATCAGATGAGGCAGTCAGGACAATATCATCGACGTAGAGCAAAAGGTATGTAGTGTCATTACCTCGATGAATAATAAAAAGTGAGTTATCACTTTTGTTGCATATGAACCCAATCTGCAAGATGTAAATGGCAAAACAGTCATACCAAGCCTTGGGGCTTGTTTCAAGTCATAAAGTGACTTTTGAAGCCGACAAACATAGTGAGGAGTCGAAGGATGCACAAACCCAGGTGGTTGATGCATGTATACGATTTCTTTCAAATCCCCATGTAAGAACGCGTTTTTCACATCAAGCTGATGAATCGGGCAATTCTTTCCCATAACTATGCTCAAAACAGTGTGAATGATGGCTGGTTTAACCATTGGACTGTATGTCTCACCACAATCAACTCTCTCTTATTGCCCCGTGCCATTAGCTACAAGTCTCGCTTTATGGCGCTCAAGTTCACCATTATCTCTGAATTTGTGATGATATAGCCACATGCAATGAATCATATTCACCCATCTGATCTCGGGACAAGATACCAAGTATGTTGTGTAGTGCGCGCATTGAATTCCTCATGCATGGCCACATTCTAATTCAGGTTAAACTTGTCTAATTTTGGGTTTTTAGTTATAGGTGAGATGGTTTGAGTGGATAGGTTAAAGTGGACTTTCAGTTTTAAAATCCTGTGCTGAGCACGGTTTCCATATGGTATGTCAGAAGCAGGACTTGTGGGCTTACGGGAAGTGAGGGCAGTGGGGATGGCGGGGGCTGTGGGGCCATTGGGGGTAAATGGGTGGTTGACGGGTGCTGCTGGGATGTCAGCGGGGGGTTGGGGCAGTGAGGTACGTGACTGGTCGACAGAGGTAGGGGTTGGGGAAGTGAGGTACGTGACTGGTCGACAGAGGTAGGGGTTGGGGCAGTTAGGCAGGGGACTGGTCGACGAAGTCATTGATGCCATGACTGGAGCAGTAGGTAGGGTGGTATTTGACGGGACTTGTGGCAGTGACGGGACAGCGGGGGGAACCGTGATGGAACATCCAGAATATTAGCACTATGTATGTCGTTTGGCATGAGAGGGGAAGTGTCTGGGTTATTAAGGAACCCGTAATCAGTGACTTGAAGTTGTTGGACGTTTGCAAACGGGAAAACATTTTCCTCGAATGTGACATGGCGAGAGACTAGGATTTTATGGTGGACAAATCATAGCATAAGTACCCTCTATGGTTCGACTGAAAACCTAAGATGACACAAGGATGGGTGCGAGGTGCTAATTTGTGAGGAGCCATGGAGGCAAGATTTGGGTAGCATAGACAACCGAAAATCCGAAGGTGATCATATGAAGGGATCCGACGGAATAGAATTTCGGTAGGTGTTTTATTTTGAAGGGTACGGGTAGGTAATATATTAAGAAGGTATTATACCATTTTCAATGTGTATATCGAAAAGGTAGGGGAAAGAGAGGCATGAAAGAGAATTCTACAGATCATATTGTTAATGATGCGGAGTATTCTTTCGGCTTTACCATTTTGAGGTGAGGTATGAGGGCACGAGAATCAAAATACCATGCCATTATCCGCACAAATTTTATGAAAGGGGAAATTGTTAAACTCACGACCATTGTCACATTGAAATGATTTTATGGCCCTTTCAAATTGTGTTTTAACATATGTTCAAAATTCAAGAAACGTGGAGTAAACTTGAGACTTATATTTAAGCGGATACACCCAAAGAAAGTGAGAGAAGTCATCTAACAATATCAAATAATATTTATGACACAGTTTGCTAGTAATGGGAGATGTCCATAAATCCGCATGAATGATGTCAAAAGGAGAAAAAGTAACACTTGAAGATGACGCAAAACAGAAGTCTAACATGCTTTCCTAGAGAACAAGAATAACATTTTTGGGAAAAATTCCCTTTATTGCATTGAATTAAATTGTGACTTCTAAGAAAGTTAAAAACCGGTGCTCCCAGGTGTCCAAGTCTACTGTGCCAAGTTGATGGAGAGATTGCAGCTAGGGAGGTAGGTGGATTGACACTTGCAGCGAAAGTGGATGAGAAAGGATATAGGTCCCCTACATTATTGCATCTCGTAAGAGTTATCCCCGTATGTAGGTCCAGAGTCGCGAGTGAGATGGGATGTGGTACCTGTATCCATGTACCATGCGTTGTCGGGTTGCTGGAGGTTCATAGTGTTGTAGGCCTGGGCCAATTCGGTAGGAGTGAGTAGGCCGGAAGGTTGCTGCTAATGTGGAGCCGACGTAATATGGGCCTGCTATGTTGGGCTGGTGGAATTGGATCATCATCCGCGACCCTTTCCTCTTCCGCGAAGCCCGTTGTCGTGGCCACGTCCCCTACTGCCACCTCGTCCACCCCGATAGGGTGGGTGGTCCCGGAGGACAGAGTGATGGTCGGCGGTACGTCGCCAATGCTTGTGGATTATGCTCGTCTTGTTTGGCTCATCTAGTTTTCTCCAATAGCAATTGTGACCGGGCCTTGTTGAAGCTAGAGAGGGGATTGGCTTATTGGATCATCGTGGCAAGTGTATCGTACTCACCTTTCGATAAACCAATAATAAGTTGTAAAACCATTTTTGTTTCAGAAATCGGATTGCCAACATTAGACAATTGATCGGCTACTAGTTTGAGTTGTTTACAATAGTCTGACATATTAGAAAAATTCTCAAGACGGGTGTTGTTAAATTGTTCCTCCAGATACACGACACATGTATGTTTATCATCCTGAAAGATTTCATCTATCCTTGTCCATAGTTAATGAGCTGAAGCATCTCTCTTCATGATAGTATGAAGTAAGTCCTTGGATATAGTGTCATATATCCATTGTTTGACGATTGAGTCGAGCCTTTTCCACGTCGAGTTATCGGCATCGGGTGAACGGGGGTAGGTGGCATCAATGTGATCAAGTACGTTGTATGCGCATGCATGAATTTGAAAATAGTTCAACCCACGATGAGTATTGTCCATTCTCTTGATCAAGAACCAAATGGATAAAAAATTTGATATTCGTCACAGCAAAAGCTGGATGAAAGGTGTTAGGAGATGAAGGGGGATGAAGAGGATGTGTGACGTCGTGGTTGGAGGAGGAGAAATCAGGAGAAGCCATGGGGGGAGGGGCTGTCGGCTTTTGTGAAGGGAACTGAATTGCCACTCAAGAGACCAAAAAAGAAGAAGAGAAATATATTGAGATGGAAGTAGCAGACAACAACAATGGTTGCACCAACAATGAGAAGTCGAAGCACATGTTGTGCGGCTATTAGCCGCCGAAAGTAGAGAAAATTTTAGAGGAGAAATTTTAGGGTTTGGCTTCTGATATCATGTAGAAGTGTAATTCTCCTTGGTTGAAAGCTTCTCATTAATGCAATATATATAAGTGTTTACAATTACAAAACCTAATTGGAGAATGATCTCTAAACGTAATTAGAGAATGATCTCTACTTTACATAATTACACTAGAATAATAATTACAAAATATATGGAGAATATTAATATATTCTCTATCAGAAACGACTATTTTTAAGAACTTTAACAATCAATAGCTATATTTCATAGTTAGTTTAGGACAATTCGATGTATTTGAATGTATTTAAATATAATGTTCAGTTGTATTCAAATTTATTTCTGTCGCGTGTATTTGAATGTTTGAATACATGCAATCTTAATTTTATTTGAATACATATGTATTAAAAATGATTGTATTTCAGTGCATAAATGTATGACGGAGCTGGTGTTTTATATATTCATCTATTCTTTTGTTTTTTGATGTATATGAAGGTATTCGAGCTCCGATCAACAAGGTAGCCGCCGAACGTCGCAAGGTTGAACGTATTCAACTGTATTTGAATGTATTTACACTAAAAATGGCGAAATGAAGAATATAGTCAAATTCGATCAAATCTCCGGCAAAAATATAAAATATGTTGTATTTAAAAAGGAAAAATACAATCAAAATCGATCGGATCTCCGGCAAAATACAAAATACCATTGTATTTACACTAAAAAGAATAAAGAATACATTCAAATACTTTCAAAAATACACTGTATTCGAGTGTATTTGATTATTCAAATACAACATTTTTCCTTCGAAATATAGGAAAGCAGCGAAGGAGGAAGATGTGGCTTCGTTTTCCGTGTGAACAAGCAGTGGAGGAGGAGAGAGGCGGAGGCACGATGGAGATGGCGGCTGCAACTTCGCTGGACAACCAAACGCCGACTGGATATGTGTTTTCCGACAAAAGTCAAATCTGAACAGAACTAGCCCGATATGCGTTCTCCGGCATAAATCAGATCTGACCAGATTTGGTCGGATCTGTGTTTTTTTTACAGATACCACTAATGCCGTGAACCAAAAAGAGGCGAAGTAATTGACGGATGGATGTCAGTGACAGTGAAGAACTAGAAGGAGGGGGTGGAATGGTCGACGAAAGGCATCAGAGGTGTTGATGGAGGGCATCGGAGGAGACAGTGCCGACTGGTGATAGACTTCCTCCACCTGATGGCACGGAGACAGTGAAAGAAGAGAGAGAGAAAGAGGTGAGGAAGAAATAAGGCATAAAATCTAATGTATTTGGTTTAGTTATGATAGGTAAATTGAAAATTCACAGTAGCTATAAAAAATAATTTAATTATATAGTAGTTACTAATCATAAATACATCTTAGAGTTAGCTATGAAAATCATTCCAATTATGTTTCTATCATAGTATTATATTTGCCAATGACAGTAATTTCATCTTTTCATATAAAAGTCAATGGAAAATGAATTCCTTGTGTTAATTTAACTGTCTTCTATGGTTCTTTTAGCTTGTTCGATCATTGATGCATCAACAAAAAAAGTTAATAAAATATTCATTCTTATGCTACATCAAAACAGTGGAGATGGCTTTAGGAAAAACGCTCATATTTGCTATTAAATTTTGTGAAATAATTTAAATTTGTCATCTGTTAGTTAAATATATCCTCGTTTATTAAGGCGAGAGCTTTCAAACATATGGGTCTTTTTTATAAAGAAAAATGTTCAACTTTGTGAAATGATCTAAATTTGTCATCCATTTATAATTTGGGTCAAATATACTCTTTGTTGTTGTAAAATCAGCCCAAATATATTCTTGTTTATTAAGGTATGCGTTTTTTCAACACATGATCTTTTTTATAAAGAAAAATGGTCAAATTTGTTATTGAACTTTGCGAAATGGTCTAAATTTATTGTCCGTTAATAGTTTTGGTCAATCATATTTATGTTATTATGCGGTCGGTCCAAATATACTCTTATTCGTTAAGTGGGATCTTTCCAAGACATGAATCCTTTTACAAAAAAAAAATGATCTAATTTTTCTTTGAATTTTATGAAATGGTCTAAATTTGTCATCTGCTAATCGTTTTGATCAAATATATCTATGTATAATTAATATTGATCCAAATATATCCTTATCCATTAAGGCGAGAGCTTTTCAGTACATAATTTTTTTTTTACAAAAAATGATCAATTTTTCTTCTCAAACTTTGTGAAATAATCTAAATTTGTCATCCGTTAAATAGTTTGGATCAAATATGCCCTGTTGTTGTTTTAAAATTGATCTAAATATCCCCTTATTCATTAAAGTGGAAGCTTTCCAATACACGAGTCTTTTTTACAAAGAAAATATGTCAAATTTACCATTGAATTCTATAAAATGGTTTAAATTTATCAATTCAATTGTAAAGATGTCGAATACTTCCGACGTTAGAGACAAATAAAATGGTAAACGATAATTTGTCTCTAACGTCACATTGAAATTAAAATTGTTCGTTCTTGTCTAATCAATTCGAGCTAGTACTTATATTTCCTTAAATTAGAGCAAATAAATTGTTGAAAATCTTCCATTACTCATGGAAAAATGTCATTCCTCACTCCCCAATCAAAAAGAAAAAAAAGGAGTATGTTGATAAATAAAAACAGAAAGCAATGGGACTCAATATTTCCGTTCTGGGCCTTCCTGAATCTCCAGAAGCAAACAATTGATCTTGCCGGAGAAGGAAACCCATACACTCATACTAATCCGATAAATATGCAGAAGAGCTTCACAACCCTCTGAACCAGGGTAGCAAAGTGAAAGAAAGAATCCCCTTGATTATTTTTATTGATTGAAAGGTTATATATACAAGTTACATATTTTCATAATAGGAGAATCTTATTTCCATTCTACTCTTAAAACATTATTCTACTTAGATCCTAACTATACAATTATGGTAAGTGTATAATATTAATTACACCACAACACCTTACCTAATCTATCTTGTACATACACGGTAATACACATACAAGGAATCCGAGAGTAATATACACAATATACACATGTATATTGTGTATATTTAACACACCCCCGCAGTCATAGCGGGCGGTCTTCGAACGCTGAGACTGTCCCTAAAATCTTCAAAAGGGACCGAGGGAAGACCCTTTGTAAAGATGTCGGCAATTTGATATCTTGACGGACATGGCAGACGCGTACCTGACCACGAGCAACCTTTTCACGGACAAAGTGAATGTCCATCTCGATATGCTTAATGCGCTGGTGCTGAACTGGATTTTCAGAAAGGTAGATGACACTAATATTATCGCAATAAACTAAGGTTGCTTTCTGAACGGGACAATGAAGCTCCAAAAGCAAATTCCGTAACCAACATGATTCTGAGACCACATTAGCTACCCCTCGTTACTCGGCCTCGGCACTGGATCGGGACAATGTTGACTGACGTTTTGCCGACCATGAGACCAGGTTATTACCAAGAAATATACAATAGCCAGACGTAGACCGTCTGGTGTCCGGACAGCCACCCCAATCAGCATCCGTATACGAGACAGGTGTGGATGTCGAGGAGGGATATAAATGCAAAACATAGTCCAGCGTACCCTGAATATACCGAATGATGCGTTTGAGTGCATTCATGTGCTCAATCCTGGGATCATGCATGAACAAACATACCTGCTGGACAACATATGTAATATCTGGTCTCGTAAATGTAAGATACTGAAGGGCCCCTGCAAGACTGCGATAGCGGGTCGGATCATAGTATGGTACGCCGGCCGCGACACTAAGCTTGAGCTTAGTATCAACTGGAGTGGAAGTGGACTTATAGGATGACATCCCAGCCCTCTCAATGATCTCAGCTGCATACTTCATTTGAGATAAGAACAACCCATCTGCATGCCGAGTGACAGCAATCCCCAAAAAGTAACTCAAGGGCCCCAAGTCTTTCATAGCAAACTCATAGTTGAGCATTGTCATGATAGACTGGTGTAAGGCATCGGAAGAAGCAGTCAAAATAATATCATCCACATATAACAGAATATAGGCCAATGACGAACCACGACAGTAGATGAACAAGGAATTATCCGACCTGCTGTGAGTGAACCCAATAGTCAAACATAGTCTGCAAACCGCGTATACCAGGCCCGTGGAGACTGCTTAAGCCCATACAAAGACTTCTTCAACAAACAGACATGATGAGGATGTTTGGGCACTAACTTAACACAAACAATATCATTACACTAGATCATCTTGGCAGCTACAAAACCAATAATAAAAGCCCATGATATTACAAGCAAGCTTATCAAATGGTACACTTTCAACTCCAAGATTTTCACTTTCTTCAAATTTGAACTTTCAATACCACTTTTAAACTCCAAGCAAGGCTAATGCATATAGACTGTTTTCTTGAGATCCCCATGTACGAAAGCATTCTTTACATCTAACTGATGAATAGACCATGCTTTCGAAAGAGCCAAGCTAAGCACAATGTGAATGGTAGTTGTCTTGACCACCGGACTAAACGTCTCACCACAATCTACACCAACCTGCTGAGTCTTACCATCACCAATAAGTCGCGCCTTATGTCGGGCAAATGAACCATCTGAATTTTTCTTATGAGCAAAAATTCACATAGACCTAATAATATTAATATCAGATGGACGGGGAACCAACTCCCACGTCTTATTATCAATCAGAGCATTATATTCATCGGTCATAGCAATTTTTTCCAATTCGGGTCATTTAAGACAGACACAAGATTACGGGGTAAGGGGGATTTAGGGACATTAGAATGTAAATTAAAATGTCTTTTTGGTTTAAAAATACCTTGTTGACTACGAGTGACCGGTCTATGACTCGAGGAAGAATTGAGCGGATTTTGAGAATTTGCTGGGCTCGGGACGGACTGGCCAGTAGGCAGTGGGCCTGCTAGCCCAACTCGGTACACAGAAGCAGTAATTGGACCAGTTCCAAAATTGGGCTGGACTGACCCAATCGCTGGAACTGGCCCAGTGGTGGTACTAGGACCGGCAGTGAATAATATACGGGGATATACCATCATCCAAAAATTATATAAACTAGGCACGAGAGTACAAACCTTAGCAAAAGGAAATTGGGATTCATAAAAAATTACATGGCGATTAATGATGATTTTATTAGAGATAAATCAAAGCATTTGTAACCACGATGATTAGATGGAAAACTCAAAAACACACAAGGAGTAGACCGGGCCTGAAGTTTTTTAATTGTGGTGGACGGGAATAACGGATAACACAAACACCCAAAAACCCGAAGATGTAATTATGAAGGAATTTTATTATAGAAAATTTAAAGGGGGGAAGAATATGTCAAACCTTTGGACGGAATTATGTTAAGGAGATAGGTAGCTATTTGTAAAGCATGACACCAAAAAGACAGGGGTATGGAAGCATGAATTAATAAAGTTTGGACAATGTTATTTATGGAACGAATTTTGCGTTCGACTTTCCCATTTTGTGAAGATGTGTGAGGACATGAAAAATGAAAATTGATCCCATTATTAGCACAGAACTCCCGAAACATCCTATTGTCATATTCTTTGCCATTATCACACTGAATATTTTTTATTTCTCTTTCGAATTGGGTTCAAATGAATGCTCTAAAATTTAAGAAGACGAAAAACACTTGAGATTTATGTGCGATTGGAAACGTCCATAAAAACTTAGAATAATCATCCAAAAAGAGAACATAATACCGATGGTCCAAAGAACTTAGAATAGGAGACGTCCATAAGTCGCTATGAATAATATCAAATGGCATTAAAGTATGGGAATTTGAGTCTACAAATGGCAACCTAACATTTTTTCCTAAAGAACAAGATTGAAAATTTGGAGTACTATTCGTACCCTTACATGAAATAAAATTATTTTTATCTAATGACGACAAAATAGAAGACCCCGGATGACCAAGACGAGCATGCCACAAGAAAGGAGCAAGGGCTGCAAACGCTGACGGCAAGGCTTGACTCGATGGACTGAAACCGGGTGTGATAGGATAAAGATCTCCCCTACTGTCACACCTCATGAGAGGACTCCCCGTCTTGAAATCCTTCACAGAGAAACCAAAATGATCAAATTTAACAGAAATGGAATTGTCAGTGGTGAATTTACGGACATACACTAAGTTTTTAATCAATTTGGAGGCATGTAAGATATTTTTCAAGATAAGGGATGGATTGGGGGGAGACAAAGTTTTATGACCATAACTCTGAATTGGAATAGAGTTACCATTACCAACAATTATACCACGAGGGGGGCTCAAATTGGAATAAGATGAGAGAGTACCTTGATCAGATGTCATGTGTGTAGTCGCGCCGGTGTCCATGTACCAATTCGGATCCGGTTGCGTCAACCCAAGCGTGTGCATTGCGGCCTCAATGTCGGTGTGAGTAGGTGTGGGGGCCACTGCCGAGAATGTTTGTGTGGGCTGAGGCCCAAACAGTCCACCCTGCTGCCCCGGCCCAGTGCTGAAACGAGAAGAAGGGGCCTGACTGTTGGGCCTGAATTGGGGTTATCTAGCCCACTGCCCATTGGAAGAACCTGGAAAATGAGGGTTGTTGGGCCACGGCCCATTACCCCAGCCCCACTGCCACGGCCCACTGCCCCAGCCTAATCAATATTTTTTCTGGATTTGGATGAATAATTTAGTCTCTATCCTAAAACAGGAACACTGACAGTATGACTTGCAGTTGTTTTTATGTTTTAACTTTTTATTTTTACATTAATTAGCAGCTTCAGTTTCCAACTAACTCATATTCCTTCCTTAAAGAAAGATATATCAATTTATGTCTGCTTGTTTGCTTTCTAAAGCTTATGTTTGGAGTTTTCAGTTGATGTTGCTTTTGTAGGAAATTACCTTTGATGGGGTTGCGTCCACCCATCTTTAATGACTTAAACACTAGGGTTCTGCATGTTAGAGACTTTGGTTCTTCACACGTGCATAATCTACTAAGTGAGTAGATGACCGTAGGGCAAAAAATCGTCAAATTTCGTTAAGAAATGAAAGGGATATTGGTCCACAAAATAAGGCGTTTGAGGCATGAAAATATAGTGTGGAACAAATCTACCACATCGGTGGGGAAAGGAAGAATTATTCATTTTATAAGCCTCAAAAGTGGATAAGGGTTTGGGACCCCAAGGGGTAACTCATGTGTTTGAAGGAGGAGGACCTAGGTGTGCTTGGGTTCAAGACTATGCCCACACGCGCGCCACCACCCGCTGGGCCGGGTCGGGTCGGGATATTTTTGATATTATCTTTTTGGACCCCAAACTGCTTAGTATTTACAGTTTGGTCCCTGGAGTTTCAGGAAAGATAAAATTGGGAAGAGCTGCGTCTCCAACCCGTCGGAGCTGAGGTGCCGCGGCCCCTCCAAGCCAGAGCCGCGGCGCTAAATGGGGCAGTGGCTACTGGAGCCGCGGCGCTTCCCAGGCAGTGTCTGTGCGATGGAAGCCTGAAAGTTTTTGACTTTTGGGCTGGTTTTGGAGCATTAAATCTCCTTTGTTTGGCACATGAATTCAGGCATTTACTTGGCTGAATGTAACCTCTCAATAAGTGTCATTACATGGCTATTGAAAGCCATTAGTTGACTAGTTGAGAGGTCATCTTCCTTACACTATAAATTGAGGCCTTTGGCTCAATTGAAAGAGACTGGAAAATATTTTTCTGAAATCTTCTTCCCCTTTGGCATCCTGTCAATACTCAAAGTTCTTCAAGAGTAACACTTGAGTTTCCTTTGCTCATTTGTAAAGTTGTTGTTTATCTTGGGAGACTATTGCCCATAACGTAAAAGGATATATACTGGGCAATCTTGTCTTAAAGACATAGTGTCATCACTCGATTCAGCCAAGTCACAAAGAGTTCGTGTTTGTTCTAGTTTCTAGTTTTGTAAACTAAAGATTATAAGTTTCTTATTGTAATCTTAGTAGTCTCTAGTAGTTTATCATTTCTAAGCGATTGTAATATTTACTTAGTTCCCGTTTTCTGAACTTGTTGTAATTACAACTTTAAGGTATGGTGAATTAATAGGACTTGTGCTATTGAAGTAACAACATAGGATATGTCATTGTAAAGCAGAAATTCCCTTTTTTGTATTAAAAATTGCAAAGCAGTAATATTACCACTATGACATTTCCCAAGTAATCGTTGAATCTTTCTTTGAAGCTCCTCATGTAGTCAGTATACACCTGAATGGGTGTTCTTCCTTTGAGTAATGGTAACTGATCACAACCTAAGGTAATATACTCGGGATTTCTTCTGCCTGATCTATCTGTGTAGACAAGGTCAGGATTTTTGCTGATTTCTTCAAGTACCCATGGAGGTAGAGGAATACTGCAAAATCCATAACAACTCTTAGTGATGGTTTGATTTCTCCTAGAACTGAGAGTCTGAATACTGATGAAATTCTATTTCGACTTGAATTATTTCCTTTAAAAGCTATGAACTATTACTCTTTGGTCAAAGATTACAATTCTGTCAACCATTTCATATCAAGGATTAAAAACTTGAAGAAACCTAAGATCTATAGGTCAATTGGATATTTTGAGGAAACGATAATTGTTATTCCTTTAAAAGGATTTAAGAAACAGTACTAATATTATAGGAAGTACCTTACTGGTGTTGT
This sequence comes from Anisodus tanguticus, assembly GCA_034509755.1. Classification (NCBI taxonomy): domain Eukaryota; kingdom Viridiplantae; phylum Streptophyta; class Magnoliopsida; order Solanales; family Solanaceae; genus Anisodus; species Anisodus tanguticus. Next base: position 24,039,947 of record CM067562.1, on the reverse strand, counting down.
GATTTGGAAATATGAGATCTGAAAAAGTAAATTTCAGAACTTAACTAGATTAATTATGAATCTATGAAAACAATGGTGTATTAATTGCTATCTACATGGGGTTTGAAGCTTCACTAACTCTATCATAGTGCAGCTTATAGAGCCTAATGGAAATAGAACAGAATATAGCTAGATCTCGATAAAGCAAGATATGAAGTAATTGTCCATAAGTTCAAGTATAAAATATAAACAGCAAAAGAGAGCTTTCTATTAGTACCTGCAAGAGTCTCCAACATTTCCACCACAATGATGAAAAGACATGACAACTTGAAGCTTCAAGGCATGTTCTTGGCACATCTTGACAAGCTCAGCATAACCTTCCCAGTTATACTTCAAGGGTCCTTGTTTCTCCACCAATCCCCACCAAGCATCCACCATTACTCCTTCAGCTGCACTACTTTTCAAGGCCATCAAACTCACGTTCATCGCTCGTGGCTTGTCAAGTGTGAGGCCATGGTCATGGTGTCAAGTGGCATCATCACAAAAACAGGTACCCTTGTACTGCTATTGCTGTGAGTAGCTGTTAGCTCATGTAGCTTCTCTCTTTTCTCATTTTTCCTCACTTCCATGGGATTAGCCATGATTCCCTCATGGGAGAGTTGAGCTTCTTGCATCGAACTCTTCACTATGAGACGGCACGATGGCTTGGTTTGTGCAAAAGAAACCATGCCTAAGAAATCATCAGGTGTTTTAACACCTTTGGTTTCTTTTAAATTGATAAAAGGAGTTGATGATTGAAGTGTTAAAAGTCATTTCTTGTTTCTGTTTTTGTTAATAGAATATGGATTAACAGAAGATGTAGGAATGTGTTGGTTTTTTGGATAATAGAAGATGTAGTATTGTACTGATAAATAGAAGATGTGGGCATGGAGAAGTTGTAGTCTTGTAGATGTGTATTTATAATGCAAGATCCTAAAGGTTTGAGGTGCATGAAGGAGACAAGTCTGCTGGTGGGCTACATTTGGAATGTATAAAAGGGTGCAAAAGTTCAAAACAAGTCAGCTTACTTTTCAAAGTCTGTCCTCTACCTGACGTGGTGACACATATAACAACCATTTTTATATTCCTCTTTTTGTGTTTTCAATATTACACCAAGTCAATAAAAACTAGTTTGTAAGTTAAATCTTTGAGAATATAACGGTAATCCATGTGGCATGTTTAATGTTTCGAGGTAATTTCCAAGTTATCTGTACCTGTTGTATTCCACATCAGATTACAGTGATACTAATAGAAACATTAGAAAAACGCGTTACTGGATAAACATGAAACAAGAAGTCCTTGTGTTAGCTGAGTCACCTCCATCGTTTTTTTGGTGCATAGTGCCAATATGGCATCCAGTCATCCATCTTTTGGCTGTGTTTAATATGGTAAAGTTCTATAGTAGAGAAGCAACTTCCTCCGCCAACCCCCCTTTTTTACAGTCTGCTGGGGTGAAAAAGGGGAGGTGAAGGAATAATGAAGAGTAAAAGTAAAGATGTATTTTCTCCTCACACTAAGTAAACTTAGCAACTAAATAACAAATATTAGTCGCTAATCTTATTTAAAGATGGATTTGCGGCGGAGTATAAAAAATCTTGCTAGCTACGGGTTATCTAGAAATTAGCGATGAAAGTTTGTGGTAATTCTTGATTTTTGTAGCGTTGATCTTTTCACGCTCTTGAATTATCATGTAAAATGAAATTGTGTAAGTCAATTGAAATATTATCCTGGTTTCATTTTTTATTTTGAACTTATAAAAATTTAAATCACATGAATCGTTCATCGAGTTTGAGACTTAGATGACTTTTGAACCCATGAATCATTCCTTGAGTTTCACTTGTCAATTCATTGTATTCCAATAATGTTTGCTAGAATTGTTTCGTGTTCTTGTTGGGATATCTTTGTTAGAAAAAATTTCCATGTTAAAAATAATAATAATGGATAATATTTAATAGCATGTATTAGAAGTGTCTATATAGTATATACTCACTTCTCCCCTTGATTTCGTAGAGCTGGTGCGATTGTCTGCGCATAGGGCTGTCCCAGGGCATTTAAGGGCTAGGATGAAAAAGTTTCAGGTGTGGAAGTTATTTTCAGATAATTTATTTCTACTCGTCCTGAATGATATTAAGAACGAGCAAAAAAAAAAAGGTAAGAATGAGGAGGTACTTCACTTGGGCAGTGGTTTTTTTTCTTCCTTAAACTAAACATTTGGGTTAGGATATCTTAGTTATAATCCTCCTTATTAGTCCTTCCCAAATTCGGAGAGAATAATATATATCAAATGAGAAGCACTATTTGAAGGGTGATTGGATTGACTTTTTAGAAGTAGTCTTATCCGATTTTTGACTTTTGGCTTATTTTTGTATCTTTTTAACCTAAAATTAAGTGTTTAAAAATATTTTTTCTCATCTAAACATCTCAAAAAATATAAAGGAACTTAAAAGTAAAAAAAACACGAATAAGTCAATCCAAATACCCTCTTAGAATATGCTTTATCTGCAAGATATTATTTGCATTAAAGAGTCGATATGATACTTGTAGATATTTTCAAGACCTTTACTTCAAGATGTTTCTCAAGTTTCTTTAACTTTTTTGATTGAGGAAAAAGGGTGTATATGAAAATAATGTAACATAGTAAAAATTAAATAAAATAGATGGCAAATATAGAAGTCTCTGGTCCTCTTTTCCCTCACTATATTCTAAGCCATATTTGTGGGATAATCAATGAGTGGTTTCTCTTGCCAAAATTATGCAAACCCCTTAAAACTTAGCTACCTTAGCTTCTGCGTGGCCTATAATAATAACTAAAAAACAAGACTTGCACTTCATATTTACGTGGAATAACCAAAACAAAAAATCTTCACTTTCCCTTATATTGCACTTTTTTTAATAAAAAAAAAAAGTAAAGTCTTTGCTTTCCTTTTCTTGGATTTTTTTTCTTTTTCTCAAGAATTATTACAAGTCATAGATAGTTGCACACTGTTGATTTGTTCTCGAGCAATTTTTTTTGAATTTTGAGTAATTACAAATTTTAAAAACGTGTCGTGATGGATTGACCGTAGGTTTGGATTTTCCTAATTTGCATTGAATTTTTTAACGTCGGTGAAATGGATGCTTTGGAACAAGGAAGAATAAAAACTTCTCAACGGTCGACTGTGAAATGATTGTTCGGTAAGTTTTTTTTTTTAAAATTACTTATTTTTAAAAAGTGTTTTCGAAAAACTAATTTTGAAGAATAATAGATTGTATTTGACTAATCAATTTAAAAAATACGTGGATCTATAATAGAGGGTGCAAATAGTGTCCATCTAATTTGAATTTTATGACCTCCATGCAAAATGAGACTTTCTTTTTTGCCTTATTAACTTGTGAAAAATAAAATATCAGACATAATTTCGCAAAATAAAGGAAAGAACAAGTAAACAACAAATGCTGCTTCTTGTTTTCAAATTTTTATTTTTTTTTCTATTTTTTTGTGTGGAAATATTGACTTTCTTTTTGGAACAGCTCAAATGACTGGATTTCTGTTCTCATTGTTCCAAAGGGGCACAGTTCTAATTTCTTAAAAAGAAGTCTACTGTAGAACTTGATTGACCATAATTGGAATGTTAGATTGTTCAACAAATTTCACCAAGAACACACCAACTCAACCTAAGACTAATTAAACATAATTCAAGATTATAAGAATTTGAGTAGTGGTTAGATGTATAGCTATTACTGTCTTGTATTCTTAAGATAAAAAAAAATGGATTCTCACTCGGTCCTTCTCTTACCTTTTCCTCTATTCTTAACGCTCCATTGCTATATATCTTAACACAAAAAATAAAACAAATAACTACTAATAGTTGTGTTGCTTATCATAAATCATTACAGCAATCTAATCACTATGTAAGAAATAAGAAACTTTAAATTTCTAGTCTCTAGTTGTGCCTTAATATTTTAGGTTTTTCTCAAATCTGTCATTTCAAAATTGCCATTATTAATACATCAAGCCCTATAGTTTAGTGATTCCATATCGAGTTTCTCACATAGGTGTGGTTTAATTGTCATGGTGCCTCTTCCCTCTTCTATTTCTTGATCTCCCAATGTGATAAAAAAAATAATTGAAAAAAAAGTCACATAGGTTGGTTTGAACTTTGAATTGAAGAAGTTTATATATGAAACCATCCAAATTATATTCAGTACTCCCGAAGTCTCAATTTATTTGTCGTGGTTATTAAAAATAGTTGTCTCAAATTATTTGTCGTTTAGAAGTTCAAGGCACAATTAATTATTTTTTTCCCATTTTATCCTTAGTAGAATTCTATTGGAGATGACACATAAATAAAACAAGCAAAAGAGATTATAACTTAGACATAAATAAGAGTATAAGTAGTCAAATACTCATCTTAATTAATATTTCTTAAGGCTCGTGTAAAATAAAAAATTGATAAAGGCTTGTGTAAAACAAAAAAATCTACAAATAATTTGAGACAGACCGAGTAATGTACATTCTTATTTGAAGTCATTATAAGTTGTCGGTGAATAGGTATTCTAAGGTTAGAAACATGAAAGTGTTGGTACTCTATGGTACTTTATAAAGCAGTACGGGAAGTAAATAACTATTACAAGTATTCGAAAGGATGAACAAATATTCAATCTTCAGAAATTGAATCTTGTTGAACAAATAGGCCAATCTTCAAAACTGCCGCAAGCTTGTTGTGTCTTGAATCTTGATAACCTGAAATCAAAGAAACAACTAAATCTGGATGGTTACAACGTTGTGTGTTGAGTCGAGTGATAGCCCTCTGTCCTTAAGACAAGATTGCCCCGTATATATGCTTTTACGTTAGCGGGCAATAGTCTCCCAAGATAAAACAACACTTTAATCTCAACGCTACAAAGCCAATAGGTTGAGCTCGACGAAGAAAACAAATATGACTCGACTTGCTAAGATATGGAATAGGAAGGAAGAGTTTCTCTTTACTCTTCTCTTTTGTCTCTGTGTATATAGTGTGTCTCTGTAGTGTATATCTTGTGTATATGTGAGGGTTTGATCACTGTTTTTCATCACAGTTTGCTCACTGTTTTGAGCTGTGTTTTGTGTTATTTTGTGGCTGTTTTGGTCACTGTTTTGTGCTGAATTTCAGTCACGTTTTTTGTCTCTTATTCTGTCACGAATTGAGCCAAAAAAATAGCTCAATATATAGCATGTAGGAGGGCAGCCCAACAACCACAAACAAGGCTGTAATGGCCATTAAATGAGGGCAGTTAATGGCATTAGAGAGGCTGATTTATGGGTGGTTTATGGCCATGAATGAGGCTGCTCAATTGCCCGAGTAATGGGCTGTTAATGGAGAGTTAATCAGCCAAGTAATGGCTGGTTAATGCTCCAAAACGCAGTCCAACAGTAGGCAGAAAGTCTCCAGAAACTCTGGGGACCAAACTGTAAATATGGAAACTTCAGGGACCAAACTGTACATATGAAAGAATTCAGGTCCAAACTGTACATATGAAACTCCAGGGATCAAGGGATCAAACTGTACATCTGGCAGAGTTCTCTGGTCCAAAAAGATAATATCAGAAAGTCCCCACGACCCACGGCCCAAAACCCGAAACCCGAGCCCGGACGGGCGGGCGACGGCGTGCGTGTGGGCTTAGCCATGAACCCAAGCACATCTAGGTCCTCCCTCCTTTAAACACATGGGATACCCCTTGGGGTCCCAAACCCTTTACCAATTAGAGACTTATATAGAGAGCAATTCTTCCTATTTCCACCGATGTGGTAGATTTGTCTCACACCACATTTTCATGCCTCAAATACCTTACTTCGTGGACCAATATCTCTTTCATTTCTCAACGAAATTAGACGATTCTTGGAACTACGGTCATCTACTCACTTCGTAGATCATGCATGTGCGAAGAGACAAGGTCTCCAACATGCGGAACACTAGTGTTTAATTCATCAAAGATGGGTGGACGCATCTCCCCGCCAAAGGCTAATTTCCAACAGAAAGCTCTTTGAGATTGTCATAACGAATTAGATTTCATGTTTTTTGCTGGAATTTTACTTGTTCATGATAACTAAATTGCCTTTATTATCGAGATACAAGTCTGTTCAGTCAAAACTCTAGGTAACAGCTTCGTTTGTTCCGATATTTTTTGATTGCTATAGCAAAATGTTGTTATAAAAAACATATAATATAACATTATATGAAATATGGATTCCATAAAAAACATGGTTGTTATAGTAAAATATCGTTATAGAGGAAAACATGGCTGGTTATAGTGAAATTTCGTTATAGTAAAAACAACCTTGTTTGTTATGATATTTTTTGATTGCTATAGCGAAATGCTGTTATAAAAAATATAATAATATAACATAATATGAAAGATTGATTCTATAGAAAACATGATTGTTATAGTGAAATATCCTTATAGAGGATGAATGTTATAGAGAGGTGTGACTGTATGATGAATCTCTTCATTGAGAAGGAAGTAGTGTAATTGTGCTGGATATCAGATGTTATTTCTTGTCTACTGGGCTTATTTCGCGCATTCCAAGCAACTAAGTAAAATTTTGCAGTAGAAACTTCTCTCTGGAAAGCTTCATGTTAAAAGTAGTATCTAATCACTATTCTAGTTCTGTAAATTCTTGCAAAGGGTAATGGTGTTTTTGTGCTGAGGGTTGGGAAGGGGTGGAGGTCTTTTTTAATTACCTCACCTTGAATAATTTCACGGGATACTTCTCACCTCCCACTAGCCAAGAGCGAATTTATGTGTAATGTTTGGGGCACGTGAACCCATGGTCTTTCTGTAAAACTAGATGTTTTATGTACATATTTCTAGAATTGATCTAATGTTAACTGCTGGCACCCATGTTACAAAAAGGCTTAGTGGTGCACTTGATTAAAGACTTCATTATTTACCGAGAGGAACAAGGATCAATTCCCACTTAATGCATTTTTTTCCTCCTATTTTTGGTCATGTACCCATATTCTAGATCCGCCTCTGACACCAGCAACATGTACCAGGTAACTCTGTCAATCAAAGTTAGGACAGATGGAAAGAAATCACCTAGTGTTTTTTGTCTCTGCTGGTTTGAACCTGCCACCAGCAACATGTACCAGGTAACTCTGTCAATCAAGGTTAGGATAGATGGAAAGAAATCACCTAGTGTTTTTTGTCTCTGCTGGTTTGAACCTGAGACCTCATGGTTCTCAACCCACTTCGTTTACCACTAGATCACCGTCACACCCTTCGGTTAAAGGGGTAGGGGTCTTTTAAATCTAGTTTGATTAAAAAGGTGATGACCTCTAATATATTGTTTGACATGTAATGGGATCTTCCCATCGTCGATTCATTCTGATTGAGATTTGCATTGGTAGCTTGTTCCACTTCTAAGGGTGAGCAAAGGTACAATCTCAAAATAACTGTAAAATTGTGTCAATACAACTTTATTTCTGTATCTTTTGATTTTTGTCCCTCCCGTCTCCATTTATTGACCAAGCTAACTTCAGTTGAGAAGTATGGCAAATGGCAGTCCATAAAGTGTCTCTATGGGAGGATAACTGGAAAAGTCATGATAGGCAAACACTCGGAAGAAGATCTAAGAACACCTGCCATAATTTTCCCATATTATCATTAAGCTGTGTACTTTGTTCAATAATACTGTCAAATATTCTTAAACATGACTAAATAGATAATGCTAAGAGCTCAAATAATTCTGCAGAGGCTCTAAAGCTGACTTATCACCATATTGCTGGTATGTTTATTATCTGTCAGCATGTGTTGTTGCATCAAATGGTTATCACAGTGAATTGGGTATTGGCGATTTCTCTTCTTGAAATATACGTTGGGCTAGCGATATGTTTATCAGGCATTCTAGTAAGCTGCTAGTTGAATTAGTACCGCGGAGGAAGAAAGCATAAATATTAATAGGAAAATGCCTGTACGAAGCAATATTATTAGCTCCTTTATTTTTCAATAGTAAACGTGGAAGGCAGAATACAAAGAAAATAATATGCTCATCCAAATACTTGTATGATACTGTTTCATCATCCCAATGACCCAGAGCTTCACAACCTCTTAACCAGGGTGGCAAAGATTGACGTACTTAACTTCCTTTTCTTGTCTTCTTTAGTTTGGTTTCAGACAGTGTCTCAAATTCTTGTGGACTCATTTAGGTGCTATGAGTGTGGCACTATAATACTTTGTGCTTTTCCGCTACCTACAATGGGATGACTCTAGTACATGTACACAGATGTGTATCTTTACACTAGAGTAACCTCTTTAGGTTCCTTAGAATGACTCTTTTTGATAAATCCTACATGGATATAAAGGTCTATCGTGCTGGAGTCACGCTCTGGAAGTTCAACATTTCGGCCTCCTTCCAACATGTTCTTAACAAATTGCACTAGATTCCGCCAATTTTGTGGCTCAAACAACCGTTTGTTCATTCTCAAAAATGTAAATGCACTCAATGCATTTCCAGAATCTGACCTGCTTGTTGCCAAAACTTGAGAATACGCCTCCTCATCGTACCTCTCTAGAGCATTTTCTCCAGCAAGTTCTACTTCAGCAATTCTCGTTGCATTTTTTACTTGTCGAACTAAGCCTTCTGGTGAGCCGTTTGCACTCTGGGGCTGTTCACAATCCCTCATTTCCATACATGTAAAGTTAAGTACAACATGATGTTTCGCTAACATACGTGCTATAGGTAGATAGCCATCTCTGTGTCTTGTATTATAATATCCTGCTGTTAACTCTGCAGCATGTGATCTAGTATTGTAATGCCAATGAATCCCAGCTACCTTTCCAGATAGTTTAGCACCAGTTCCTTGGTATATACTTTCTCCTGCTGCTAGGATTCTGTCACCATGCTCGAGTAGCTTTCCTGAATACCACTCTAGGAAGAACTGTCCATATTCACTGTTCCATGTTCCATCCCTTTGAAAAAATCCAGTATCCTCGGGAAACTGGTTGTACTGGCCAGAGTCATGAGGCCCTCCCTGGCCCCAGCCATCCTTTCCAGCTGCCTTGGCGGCGGCTGCCAATGAAGCTATCATGTACTGTGTTGACAAAAAAAAGTTAGTTTTTCTTGATAATGGTATAAAGAAAGAAGTTAGTTTTTTTTCAAGCATCAACAAGATTATTTTAATATTTCAAGCCATAGATGCAAGTAATTACCATGTCGTAGCACTGAAATTCTCCAATTCGAGGAAACCTCCATGTACCACTGCTTTCTGGATAGGATGGATATCTTAGCTCCCCACAAGGACCCAATCCCACTTGAATTTCCTGTAAAAGAAAACAGAATGTCAATTTCAACTCATCTTAAAGAAAGAGATCTATTTATGCTTGCTTGTGTGTGTTCTAAAGCTTATGCTTGGAGTTCTCATTGATGTTGCTTTAAGGTATGGTGAATTAGTAGGAAGTGTACTATTGAAGTAATAACATAGGATATGTGATTGTAAAGCAGAAATCTTACCACTATGACGTTTCCCAAGTAATCGCTGAATCTTTCTTTGAAGCTCCTCATATAGTCAGTATACACCTGAATGGGTGTTCTTCCTCTGAGTACTGGTAGCTGATCACAACCTAAGGTAATATACTCGGGATTTCTTCTGCCTGATCTATCTGTGTAGACAAGGTCAGGATTCTGGCTGATTTCTTCAAGTACCCATGGAGGTAGAGGAATACTGCAAAATCCATAACAATTCTTAGTGACAGTTCGATTTTTCATTTTTTTCCTAGAACTGAAAGTCTGAATAGTGAGAAGAAATTCTAGTTCCACTTGAATTTTTCCCTTTAAGAGCTATGAACTCTATTACTTTAGATTGCAGCGGAATAGCTCGTTGGTAGATTAAAATTCTGTTAATAATTTCAAAGTAATGATTGAAACCTGAAGAAATCAAGATTCTATATGAGTATTTATTCCCTTTAAAAGCTTTAAGAAACACTACTAACATGACAGGAAGTGCCTTACTGGTGTTGTGATTTATAATTATGAGAACAACAACAACATACCCAATGAAATACACAACGTGGGGTCTGGGGAGGGTAGAGTGTATGTAGACCTTACCTCTACCTTAGTAGGTAGAGCGGCGGCTGTTTTCGAGAGACCTCCGCAAATTATGAGAACAGAAAAGGTAAATTTCCTAGTTTATCAGAACCTGACTAGATTATTCATGAATCTATGTAACTAATGGTGTATTAGTACAGATTACTATTTACATGGGGTTTGGCTTTACTAACTCTATAATAGTGCAGCTTATTTTTTTTTATATTTTGATGAAGCTACATAGTGCAGCTATTAGTGTCTAATGGAAATAACACAAAATATAGCTAGAGCTTGACAAAGCCAGATTTAAAATGATTGTGCTAATTCCAATCATAAAACATCGAACTGTAAAAAAGAGGTTTTTATTCGTACCTGCAAGAGTCTCCAACATTTCCTCCACACTGATGGAAAGACATAACCACTTGAAGCTTCAAGCCATGTTCTTGACACATTTTGACAAGTTGAGCATATCCTTCCCAGTTATACTTCAAAGGTCCATCTTTCTCCACCAAACCCCACCAAGCATCCACCATTACCCCTTCAGCTCCACCACTTTTCAAGGCCATCAAACTCACACTCATCGCTCGTGGCTTGTTCAATTTCCCTCCCTTGGTCATGGTGTCTAGTGGGAGCATCACAAAAACAGGTACCCTTGTACTGCTATTGCTGTGAGTTGTTGTTAGCCCATGAAGCTTTTCCCTTTTCTCACTTTTCCTGCCTTCCATGATGCTCTCATGGGAGAGTTGATCTTCCTGCATGGAACTTTTCACTACGAGTCGGCAAGATGGTTTGGTTTGTACAAAAGAAACCATGCCTAAGAACTCATTAGGTGTTTTAACACTTATGGTTTCTTTTATATTGATAAAAGAAGTAGATGATTGAAGTGTTAAAGTCATTCCTTCTTGCTGTTTTTAATAATAGAAGATGTAATGTGTTGTTTTTTATAATAGAAGATGTAGGATTGTGCTGATAATAGAAGATGTAGGCATGAGTATTTATATAAGCAAGATCTTTAAAGGTTTCAGGTGCATGAAGGAGATAAGTCTGGTGGTGGGCTCTATTTAGAATGTAAAAAAGAAAGTGCAAAAGTTAAAAAAAGGTCAGCTTTCTTTCTCAAAGTTTTTCCTCTACTTGACGTGGTGTCACATACACAGGTGTGCCATATGAGTAGTTTGAGCTGAAATTGGAAGGGTCCAATCTGAATCAATAGATGGATCAATGACTAACTGGTTTAAAGCTTATATGGGCTAAGATGGACGGATCAAGATGAGCTAAATGATGGGTCATAACCCAACTTTTTTCATTACTTTTATAAATTTCAAACTTACATTCTATGATATTATTTTATTTTGTATGATATTTTATTGTTCCATATCTTTATTTTTAAAATAAGAATAATATTTTAAAGATTTTTTCATTTTTTATATAAATATATAAAATAATAGGTGGGAGGGCAGGGGTAGTGGGGTACAAAAAAAATTCATTTTTTTAATAAAATTTTATATATAAGTAAAATAAATATATAAAATAAAAACTTCGGGGGTTGGGTGATGGGATACGAATTTTTTTATATATAAGTAAAATAAATATATAAAATAAAAATCTCGGGGGTGGTGTGGGAGGGCAGGGGGTAAGAAAAAATTTCATATTTTTAATAATTTTTTTATAAATGTAAAAAAATATGAAATAGAAATTTGAAGATGGGGTAGGGCATGAGGTGTGGGTGGAGGTAAACATATTATCATATTTTAAATAATTTTTTTTTATAAAAGTAACAAAAAATATGAAATAAAAAAATGAGGATGGGGTGGGGGTGGAGGGTAGGTGGGAGTTAGGACGGTAGGGGGGTAAGAAAATATTTAATATTTTTTTATAAAAGTAAAAAAAATATGAAATAGAAATTTGAGGATGAGGTAGGGCAATGGGGTGGGGGTAGGTGTGGGTAGGGTGGGGGGAGGTAAGTTTTTTTTTATATATAAATTGTTTATAAAAGTAAAAAAATATAAAATAGAAATTTGAGAATGGAGGCAGGGCGGGAGGTAGATGGGGTAAGTGGGGTAAAGGTGGGTAGGGAGGTAGGGGTGGGGTGGAATAAGCAAGGTAGATGACAGAGATGTGAGGGTAGTTCAGTGCTTGGGTGGGGGTTGGTGTAGGAGGAGGGGTAGGGTGGATGGATAGTGTGGTGAGTGTGTGGGGTGCGTTGGTATGTTTTTATTGTTATGAAATAATAAAAGAATTTTTTAAATAATTATTTATAAACAAAAATCTTAATCTAGAGTTTTAATCGTTAAGATTAAGTATTTTTATGGGTTAAATTTGGGGAGGATATCTTAATTATAACCCTCCTTATGAGATGAAAGAAACTAAAAAATAAAAATAAAAGCACAAATGTAAATGAGAAGCCCTATTTAGAATATGCTTAACTAAAAGATATTATTTGCAAATAAAGTGTCGGCATGATATTTTGTAGATATTTCGAAAGACCTTTGACTTCAAGATACTTTTTCAAGTTTCATAAAACTTTTTTGATAAGAGGAAAAAAGTGTAACATAGTCAAAAGAATGAAGTGTCCTTTGTTTTCTTCCCCCCACTAATTTCTCAGCCATATTTGTGGTGATAATCGATGAGTGGCTTTCTTTTGCCAAAATTATGCAAACCCCCACAAAACGCACGTAATTACCTTGTACCTGTTCTATAACTAAAAAACAAGACTTGCACTTCATACTTACGTGATAACCAAAACAAAATAGCTTCCCTTTCCCTTATATAATTAGAGGCGGAGTATTTTTCTTTTAACACAAATACAAAAATCCAAAGTTATTGGGTTCTGTTGAATCGGTAATAACCATTCTGGCTCCGCTGGACTTATATTCCACTGCTTTCTATTTATTTTAAAGTAAATGGTGTGTTTGTTAATAAGAAGGAAATATTTTCTTATAAAAGTTTTTTTTGAAAAATAAGTAATTTTCTTATTTATTTTTAGTGTTTTGTAAGTAAGCAAAAATAGTGTCCAAGAACATTTATATATATGGTGAGCAAACACTATAACGGTGAGAGGTGGGATGTTGGGAGATGAAGAGGAGACAATGAGCTTGAAATGTTACTTATGAAACTTGTTTTTCTACTCCAATAAAACAATCAACTTTTTTTTATAGTTTTAAAAAAATTATTTTTCAAAATAATTTGACACCGAACATAAAAAAAAATAGTTTCCTCCATACTGAATACACCCGAAGTCTTTGCTTTCCTTTTCTTGGAATCATTTTTTTCTTTTTCAAGTCAGAGATAACTATTCCAATTGATCCATAGTTACAACTACACACTGTTAATTTGTTCTCAATGGTGGACTATGAAATGATCTATAGCCTATTCGCGAGGTTCTCAAAATCGATTTGTTTTGAAAAATATTTGTAGAGAGTAGTAATTTATGTTTAATTAATTAATTTAAAAATATTTTTATAAATATCAATGAAAGCATCGAAAATAATTTTTTATTATTATTCAATTTTTTATTTTTTATTTTTGTAAAAAGCTAGCTAAATATCTCAATTCTCTAAAATAAATGTTTTAGCTTCTCGAAAATTTGACTAACAAACTAATAATGAGAAAATAATTCTCAATAAATGACGTTAATCCTAGCCATGCATTTCATGTTTGTTTCACAAGTACGTGGATCTATAGTGGAGGGTGCAAATGTTGTCCATCGAAATAGAATCTTATATGACCTCCTGATCATTGTTGCAAGGTGAGATTTTTTTTTATTTCCATATTAACTCATGAAAAAACAAAACTTAGACATAATCTCCCGGAAAGAACAAGTAAAAAACAATAAATACTGCTTCTAATTATTTTCATGCTTTTGTTTTTTTCTATATTTGTATGTGGTAGCTTTTTTTTTTTTTGGAACAACTCGATTTCTGTTCTGATTGTTCCATTTTAAAAAAAAAATATAGGTCAACCGTAGAACTCAATTGACCGTAATTGGAATGTTAGCTTATTCAACAAAACCACCAACTCAATACCAATTAAGCATAAATCGAAATTATAAATATTTATAAGAATTCGAGTAATTGTTAGATGTAATTGATAGAATGTTTCCAGAATATTTTCGTATCTTTGTATATATTTTATATTATGTAAATTTATATTCCGATTGTAATTAGGAATATTAGTTACCTAGTTTGTAGCCATGTAAATAATTATGTAACACTATATATATTGTACACAATAATCAATGAAAGGCATGAGAACATATTCCTTTATGGTATCAGAAGCCAAACCCTAACCTTTTCTCCCCAACCCCACCTCGGCGGACCTCCCTTTTTTCTGTCGTCCTTCTTCTTTCTTCAACTTCTCGGCAGCCTACTTCCTCTCCTCTTCTCCAATTTTCAATGACTGAACAACCTAAATTCCATCTTGCTCTTGCATTTAACAACATCAAGAATTTCATTCTCATAACTCTTTTGAGATGGAAAATGTTCAGTATTCATCTTAGGCGGAATTACTCAAGATTCATTATCGTGTGTACAAAGTCATCGTCCATATCATCCCTCCAAAATCAAAGCCCCTGAAAAAACCTGATGATTCTGATGATGAAGGATTTGGGACCCCTAAGCTATTTTTTGGGCATTGTTGTTACGAGACATGCATGTGGCTTATTTCTTTATCAAAGGAAGTACGCCGAAGAGATCCTTGACCGAGCAGGCATAACGTTTTGCAAACCGACCCACACACCAGTGAACACTAATTCCAAACTCAATGCCTCTTCGGGTTCTCTGTATGCCAACCCGACTCACTATCGCAGTTTAGCAGGAGCATTACAATATCTCACTTTTACGGGACCAGTTATATCCTATGCCGTGCAACAAATATGCTTACATATGCATGGCCCGACTGATGCACATATGAATGCGCTCAAGCGTATTTTGCGCTATGTACAAGGTACTCTTCACTTCGGCCTCTATCTGTACAAGTCCACACTCTTTCGTCTCACCTCTTATTCTGACGCTGACTAGGGTGGTTTTCCGGACACTCGTCGATCCACGTCAGGTTACTGTGTCTTCCTCAGAGATAACTTGCTTTATTGATCTTCTAAAACACAACCTACTCTGTCTCGATCCAGTGCCGAAGCTGAGTATAGAGGAGTCACGAATGTTGTCTCTGAGTCTTGTTGGATACGCAACCTTCTGCTGGAACTTCACTGCCCAATCCGCAAGGCTACATTGGTCTACTGTGATAATGTCAGTGCAATATATCTCTCTGGAAATCCCGTTCAATATCAGCGCACTAAACACATTGAAATGAATATTCACTTTGTACATGAAAAAAGTGGCTCGTGGACAAGTTCGTGTCCTTCATGTTCCTTCCAGGTATCAGATTGCTGATATATTTACTAAAGGACTTTCGCGCATACTTTTTGATGATTTCCGAGCCAGTCTCAGCGTACGAGAACCTCACGCTTTGACTGCGGGGGTGTGATAGAGTATTTTCAGAATATTTCCGTATCTTTGTATATCTTTTATATTATGTAAATTTATATTTCGATTGTAATTAGGAAAAGTAGTTACATAGTTTGTAGCTATGTAAATAATTATGTAACACTATATATATTGTACACGATAATCAATGAAAGGCAGGAAACATATTCATTTAGTAATTGCTATGCTTTGCTCTTTTTTATGTCACTAGATTCTAACTTTGCAACTGCTATGTATTTCGAATTATGACCTCTTTGATTGTTGAATTTCCTGCAAATATCTGATTTAGTTTCAAAATTTGGGGGTATGGTATTTTGTCTCATAAAAGATGAACCCAAAATTTACACTTTTGAATTCACAAATGAGAAAAAACACACACACACACACACACACAACTACCGTCAGTTAAGTGAATCACAAAATAAAAATTTCATTAATCCCTTGTCATTTGTTGTAACAGTGAGTTATTTCTTTTTGTATTTCCTTATTCGGATACCTCTTTGTCCATCATGACGTAAAATTTAAGAATTGTAAATCTACGCGTAATCAACTTATATATGTATAAGTCCAGTATTTTCTTCAATAGAATTTTAGTTTCACTAATGAGCAACTACGAAAAGCTAGTTGACTAACAAAGAAAAAATTTGGTGACACTGTATTTCCGTAAAAGGGTGTGCATCCATTAATTGGTCATATAATAAACATCTTATCTAAGTTAGTATTAAATAATATCATCATTAATGTCATTTACATCTTTCATATTCATTGACCATGGCCGTTTGATTGCTGGTTAAAAATAATTATTCATATATTAAAATTAGCATAAGTAATAATATATTTGGCTTTTAGTTTCTTCACCAGACCAAGTATGATATTTGACTATAATTTTATATCCCTCACATAAATAAAACAGGTAATATAGGTTATGATTATTTTATGCAGAATAAAAAATAATAATTAATACATGAATAATTATACTTTGTATAATCAATTTCTATTTAATTAATTCCTTCATTATTAGTACCCTGTATGACTCTAAACCGATTGACATATTGTCTATTTATTTGTATCAGAAGATATTTGTACCATTTCCAAATTCCACAAGGACTATTAGGGGTGGGCAAAAAACCCGGAGAACAGAAAAAACCGAACCGAATTTCTGTTCGGTTTTTATTCATTGTTTTTTTTTAAAAAAAATTGATTTTTCAACCGAATCGGGATTTAGTGATTCGGTTCGGTTTTTAAATTTTGGATACGAACCGAACCGAAAAAACCGAATTAAATATATAATTTTTCTTATTTTTTATTTTAGGCTACTACTATCTCTTGAATCATAGCTATTGAAGCCAATCTATGAAGCTTTTATGGAAGTCGAATGCGGCATAAACTTAATTAACATATCACGAAAGCATTGACATAAAATGTAGGGAGAGAAAGTAGTTGTAAATTGGTGAAACTTTAAATGGTCATAACTCTGCGCTCGGATGTCCGTTTTACCCGATTTTTTTTTGATTTTGCATATTTTTTTCGAGATGGGGCCGGTGAAAGTGCCATAAGGCGGTTTGGCACAGCCAAGTTTTAGAAAAACGTCCATTTTTCCAATCAATTTGTGTTTTTCCCCAAATCAGTTTCTAATTTTCTTTTTCTTTTTTTTTTAGTCAAGATCTCACGATATACCATACATTTCAACGTCAAAAATTCGTGGTAAAAAAATGATTTTTATTCGATTCATATTTTTCGGATACAAATCGATATACGCCCACCCATAAGGACTATGACTTTGTTTGATTGCATGCAATATTCACGTGTCCTAAACATGGCAATCCTCCTCCCTTTTCCTTGGAAATAGTTAACATGATGGCCCCAAAAAACGAGAGCATATTTGCCATTTTGCTAGTGTACTTTGTGGCCCTCCCCCTTTGCAACGTGAATAACGTAAACCCTACGTACAAGCTCTACTTGTCTGGTGCATCTCTATTTTACAATATACGACCTTTTTTTATTTCTATTCTCTCGAAGTGATCCTAGCTAGCCAGAATTATCAACATCTGTATAGGTTTAGCGCGTTTAACATAATCCAAGCTTGTCGCGGAAAAAAAATCATTTTTTTGAAATTTTTGAAGTTTTAAGTTTGAATTGAAATTGTGTTTGGCCATACTTTTTGCAAGATATTTGATTGTTGGAATTTACATTTTCTTAAAAATATAAAATATGATTTATACCCCTAAATATTAAAAATTAGCAAAATCATCCAAAGTAATTAATAAACATAATCAGTGTGTAAACACTGCCCATCAATCATTTCCTATTATATTAATCATGATTTATATAGACTTTCTTTAATACGATGATATAATCAAATTCACAATTATTCGCATCTTCAACATGTATCGTCAATAATCATGGGCATACTCTTGTTCGATGATGCTTATGAGCTACAAAACTAAAATGACCCAGTGCATTTCTTTTCGCCTACGAGCTACTATATATTATTACACTTCGTCAATTCTAAATATTAGTACTAAAAATCAACAATACTGGTAATAGATATTCTTTAATATAATCCTGCTACATTGTGTGAACAATATGTTCCCGTCGATCATACATTTTCCGATTAGCTGAATTAAATGGGGTCAAATTTATAAAAATAAAATATAGGGTAAAATTTGAAAAGTGAAAGACAAAAGCAATAACAAAAAAACAAAAAGTAAAAATTGTGAAAACAAGGTTTGGGGGTTTTCCAAATTTCAAATACAACTTCAAGTTGTATTTGAAATTTTTATGGCCAAATGCTAATTTTAAAAAAAAAAGTAAAAAAAAAAAACAGAAAAAATGAACAATTCTCATGGTCAAACGGGCCCTAATACTCTTTTAGCTTTATACATCGAAATCTAATCATTTTTCAAAAGGAAAAAAGGGAATACTACATGATATAACAACTTAAACCCACTAATTATTTATTTTAGCAATATTTTTAAATTATTACAAAAAATAGCTAGATGTTTTATTCTAGACTAGGTTTTTACTGTATAACAACAACATACTCAATGTTTGAAAAAAAAAACTGTTGCTATATTTTGAAAACTTCAATAATATCATCATAATTTTTTTTTTGTTGACGAAGGAACCCGCAGCCGCTACTCTCTCGAGTGCGCACAGGGTAAACCCCGGACTGACGCAATAGCCTGCAAACCACGTCAGCCGATTAACCATACTTGGCAAGCCATGTGTGATAGGCTCAACCAAGAAGGTTTATGCAAGGGATCGAACTCGTGACCTTGCGGTCCCGCGCTCTACTGCTACACCAACTTGGCTACCCTTGCGGGTAATATCATCATAATTTGTTACCAGGGAGATGGGGGCATAAATTGTGTTATCTATGAAAAATTCTCCCAACAAAAATCATAGAACTTAATAGTAGTAATTATGGGCCTCAAATTGTCTGGGCCTAAAGTACTTGTTTGGTATTGGACCCGCCTCTATTCTCAAGAAAGTCTATGGTGAGGGAGATTACACATGGGCTATGCTTGAGAATTTCTCAGACTCAGATAAGGAATTAAAACAGTATAAAGTACATTCGAAGAAAAAAGAGCAGTAGCTAACACAACGAAATAAGCTAAATAAAATACCCTAAAAACACATAGCAACAGAAATCGGATAAAAAGACTCCTAGGGAAATCGCTCCCACGTCAAAGACGCGATCGTTGAAACAAGGTTCTTCTTTGTCGTTGAGCCAACAAGTCCTTTTAGAAATATAGATTCCCAATTAGCAATTTGTTATATAATTAATGAACTCTCAATATGACTATAGGGTTTGGGGCCAGTATCCTAGATTCGCCCTGTATTTAGATGTCATGAGTATTACTTTTCCCATTTTAAATTAAATGTCTTAGTTTGACATGACACAAAGTTTAAGGAATAAAAGAAGACTTTTGAATCTTGTGGTCCTAAATTAAAGATGTGTGTAATATATTAAAATATCTTTTAAATCTTGTAGTTTAAACTTGCTATGTAGGATGTTTGAATTGTCAACTTACTAAATATAGAAATAAGCACTCTTTTTGAGATAGATCAAAAAAGAAAGTAAGACACTTAAATTGGAACGGAGTGAGTAGTATTTGTCACGTCATCACCGAAAAACACTGGGGCCAAAATGTAATATTGAATAATATAGAGGAGTCAAGTAGACTTTCATCAAATTAATGTACCCAAAGAACAAACAATAAAACATAAAAAAAAAGGCTTTTTCTTCCGGTCACCGTTTGCCAATTGCCGGCGAATCAACAATTAGACGAGGCAATAAAAGCTGAGATTGGAAGGATTTTTATTGAATGGTGATTACAGTAACTTCGAAATTTTAACTGTTAGTCTAATTACTTTTCTTTTTCAAAATTTTTTTTAAAAAATTTTGCACAACTGGAATTCGTATTTTTGGGGTCCGAATAGTAACCCCCTTATCAGTGACCCAATAAATGTGTATTTCTTTGTTCACTTGTAGGTGTAGTTAATTTCTATGTTTTTTTTCAGTGTATCAAATTGAGAACGAGAAGTGAAGCTGTTAGAATGGGAGAAGTGGTAATATTGCTTGATTTTTATTTAATGTTAGAATATTTTTTTCTGTTTTTGAAATTTGAATACTTTGTTAATCATTCATTACAGTTACAGGAACTATGTGTTTGCTTTGCCTTTTTTGTTCTCTTTGATCATGATGTTTTTGGCCCTTTGCATCACAATTGTTTCTCTTGATGTTGTTACCAAAATAAGGTGTTATTGTTCAGAATATAGGTTATAACAATAATATCCCTTCATGTTAGGATAAGCTCAAACAATTTTACTTACAACTATTGTTCTAATATACATGCATAATTGACAGCGCAATGTTCTTTTTTGGGGTGGGAGGAGGGCCAGATAGAGCAAACAAAAAGCTTGGTGAGTTTCAAAGCCTGCACGAGTAATACACAAGGTAGCAAGTCTAGTACTGGCAAGTATCAAAAGCTAAAGTAAATCCCTTTTGTTTTTTCGACAATAGTGTCTGGGGCCTTGTGGAAA
Organism: Anisodus tanguticus; assembly: GCA_034509755.1. Taxonomy (NCBI): domain Eukaryota; kingdom Viridiplantae; phylum Streptophyta; class Magnoliopsida; order Solanales; family Solanaceae; genus Anisodus; species Anisodus tanguticus. Next base: position 24,019,358 of record CM067562.1, on the reverse strand, counting down.
CAACCTCTTTCAGAAATGCAAGGTAAGGAGGCATACAATAGACCCTTCACGGACCCGCGCATAGCAGGAGCTTAGTGCCCCGGGCTGCCCTTTTAATGTCTGGGGCAGCCAGTCTTACAAAATATTGTCGGGGGCAGCTTGTGTGCATGTTGACTAGTTTACAGGCTAATTTTAACTCCCACCAGCATAGTTACTGGACTCAGTTTACCATGGATTAGGCAGAATGCAAGAATTCAACTAGCGTTGCCTCTGTTGAGAATTGACCGTTAGACCTCTCCCTTGAGGGCATGTAAACATATTATATCTACTGAAGATTTAACATAGCCTTTCAAATAAATTCTATGTCGTTAATAACGTTGAATAAGTGAAGAACTAGCCATACTTGTTCAATAATATCACTCTTATTTGAAACATGTGTTTTTAGAGTGCATGTGTGTGCTTTTTTCTTTTTAGGTGGAAAAGGACCAACTTTAGCGATTTCTTATTGCTCTTTATTTATATTGTTAAATGCTTATGACCTTTCTTGAAGTTGAAAAGGACTATTTTTTGCTGTTTCTTATTGGATAATATTTATGTTTTCAATGCCATAACCTTTCATTGTCTGCCTGTTAGAATTATATGCGAGAGGAGGATGTAAAGCTGGACGCTGTACGGGCTAGATGTAAGCTCCTCTTCAGTTTTGTCTTTGTTTTTTCTTGGCCTTTACATCATCCCACATTCATGTTGCTCCTTTTGCTGGCAGTTTCAAATGTTCTTAAAAGACATTCGGAGCTAGCAGAGCGTCTTTCTAGGTATCCGATTTTAAGATATACTCGATTCCTTTTGCTGGTTTTTACATGTTCTGTTAAGTTTCTCAGTAAATCTTATCTTTTCTTGAATTTTGCTCAATCTGATGACACACAGTAAAAATTGCAAGCAGAGATTCTGTTATTCATTTTAGGGTTGAAGTTTAAGAAAGGAGTTGAAGAGTAGATCACACAGTCGCAGGTTAGATATATGTGATGGTAGGAAGGCTAGGGGTTTATAAGGGAATTCTTTAATGGAAGATTGTGAATAGAGGACCATAAAGGTAAGGAAGAACAGAGGAATTCATGAGAAGGCAAAAGTAGCTAGAAATGTTGAAAAGAAGATTTATCATCAACCTTAATCTACTTGATGATCATGCGAAAGCCTTTTAGCACAGAAAAATGTTGGAATAAACAGAATTGCCTGTTATTTATTCTGTCTAAGCATGTAAGATCTGAAAATACATATCCAATGGTTTAGCAAAAGGAAATACTATTTGACATGGTGCATTTTGTTCATTAGTAGAAGAGTTGAACATATGAGTTGTTTTTTCTGTCAGCGAAACATCAAGTATCATATCGTGAGTTTTAGTTCTTAAACAATAAAACAGAAGAAAATGTTTATTGTTAAGATTAAATGTGGGTCTCATATCAAACCTTTGTTTCTATATAAAATGTGTCATGACTTCCTTTTTAAGGAAAGTTGCAACATTGTGGAGCTTTCCAAAAAGAAAAATTGGACTATTTCTGGACGGAGGGAATATGATATGTACTTTTCAATTTTATTAAGAGTTTATGACATATATTTGTAAGTTTAATTTAATTAAGAGCTATTTCATCAAAAAGAATTTTATTAAGAGCTCAAACTTTTGGCTTATATAAATTTAGATGTTTGTTTCTCCCGAGCATAATGGCATCTCTGCAAGCACTTAGATTACCAAGATGGCTCCAAAAAGATTGGTGCTTTCTTCCTGTTTCCGTAGTAGTGTTTTCTGGCATTGTCATTCACATTGGTGCAGAATCACCAAATAACAGTGACAATTATGATTCTTCTAGGGACTCTGACAAATCAATTTTTGAGCGTCTACAAAGGGAATTTGAAGCCGCACGTGCTTCTCAAACTCAAGGTAACTTCTGTAGAATTCTAGAGCACATCTAGTTCTGAAATGCTCTTTTCTCTTGCTCTTGTTTGTGTCCTATTTAAGTTGTGAGCGCACAAACAGTACTAGAATGATTCATTTTTGGTATGGAATGTAATGTTTAGTCTTGTACTTGATTTTCGCTTGTTATTTTCTGCGACTTTGTTTCTTGTGTCAAGTTGTTTGAAAAAGAAAACTTCTTAAATATTGTTATGAAGTTTGATACTTATCTTCTTAACTTGTTCAGCCAGAAAAGAAAAAAAGGTAAAAAGAAAGGAGTTCGACTTGCTAATTCATTTTTGATTTCATGATGCTTGAGCTATGTCCTTAAAGAGAATCTGTAACTAAAATTGTTTAAGTAACTGGTGTATTTATTGCGGTGGGGATAGCTTATTATAAGTCAGCATTGCATTTTACTCTGTGTTACTTCTTGTTCCACATACAGTGGTGAGATTTTTTCCTCAATCCATCCTGTTTGGTCTTCAGTTATCCTTCAAATGTACTTCTTCTAGTCTGGTCAATATGTTTTGTCTCATTTCGATTCTTTTGCAGAACTTACCTTAGAAGGTGAGCAATGGAATGATGGTTTATTAGCAACAATAAGAGAGAGGGTATGTATGGTTAAATATATGTCCCGGACTTGATATTTTCCTTAAGATATTTCTCTTTCTAACCAAGCAATCAGTAATCTGTCCCTTTTTCTCATCACATTAGAGGATGCTGGATTCAGACACCTATATGTTTTAGCTTACTCTACTATTCTGCTTTTGTTCTCGGATTCCATGACATGTTTTCTGTTACATGATTCAATATTAGGTACATATGGAGGCAGAGAGAAAGGCCATGCAAATACCAGGAGACACAACCCAGTTACCAATTCCATTTCATGAAAAAATTACCTATAAGGTTGGGAATAAGGTATGTTGTGCCTGGTAACTACAATTAATTATGGCTTATAGACGAATTATTTGCGAAAGATCCTGAAGTTATTACCTGTTCAGATTTTGGATTGCGGGACAATTTTCTTGTAACGTCTAATTCATTTGTTGATCCACTCTTATTATTGAGTAGCTTTGTGTTCTCTTTTCCTTGCTGCATCCCGGCTTTGACTAGATACTGGTTGACGTGTAATTTAGTTTGACTGGTTTTATATTGTTTTTTATGTTTACTATCAGAACAAGTTGCAGTGCTGAAGGGGTTGGGAATTGTGAGGATGTGGACCTGACTTGTTTTACTTTTATTTTGCGTTTTTTATTTTTTTTATTTTTTTTATTTTTTTTGTGCAGATTATTTGTTGCTTGGATGGAGCAAGGATTGGCATACAATATGAGACTTCATTTGCAGGTACTTCACGTGCTATTGTCTTGTGGTGGCTACAATTCTCCAGTTGAGAATATCCCAATACATACTTTAATATACCTGTTCAAATTTCCCAAATGAAGTTTATTGTGTTGGAAGTGGGGTCAAATTTTTTATTTTTCATCTAGACTACTAGTGAATGATGTCAATTTGGCTAATTTACAGGCGAATCTTGTGACCTATACCACTGTGTGCTTGAGAGCAAGTCATTTCTGGAGAAGATGACTGTTCTGGAACATACAGTTCCTTTTTCTTGCCAATACGTGAAGCTGAAAACGAGTTTCTCTCGTCAAATGCAATGGTATGGTCACTACATCATTTGTATTAGATCCTATTCTAATATGGTCATTGCTTCATTAGTATTAGATCCTAGCTCTTTCACATATAGTACTGACTGGATATTTCTGAACTTGTATTCATGATTTCTTCAGAGTTTTACTGACCATGTTGGAGATCTATTGCAAGCCTATGTAGATAGACGGGAACAGGTATGCCCTAACTTAGAAATAATGAAGTGCCAGAGCTCTTCCCTCTTTTGTCTGTGAAAGATATTATTCATCCACTTCTTGCTCAGTCATGGGCTTTAATTACACCCTTACTCTCCTTTGCGACTTTGCTTTGGAGATCTTCAAATTTGTTAATCATTTAGTAGTTTCATAGAGGATTTGGTGGAATAATTAGGACAAAGTAGGGACAGTAGTAAAATTAAAGAGGTGGAATCACCACTAGGATTGGACATTGGATGAACAAGGGAGAGGGACCTAGAGAATCAAATAGAGAGGATTTCAGCAGAACATTGTAATAAAGATTATAATCAGAAACATAAGATATCAACTGGAAAGAAGAAATAAAAACTGAGGCTTTTGGGATGTGGGGTATATTGTAATTCAGAAATTCTAAATAGAAAATTAACAGTGTTATTAATACTCGGAGGATATTGTGTTGAGGGGATTAATGTTACCTTTCTCAAAAAAATTGTGTTGATGGGATGAATTTAATGTATGATGGATAACATAGGGTGTATCTAGCCTTTTTAGTGCTTTAGTAGTTTTTTCTTCAGTGCCGTTTAGGTTTAAAGTTACTTACCTATTACAAATATATTTCAGTGACATGTTTAAAAAAAAGGGCAGCCTGGTGCACTAAGCTCCCGCTATGCACGGGTCCGGGGAAGGGCCGGACCACAAGGGTCTGTTGTACGCAGCTTTACCTTGCATTTCTGCCAGAGGCTGTTTCCACGGCTTGAACCCATGACCTCCTGGTCACATGGCAGCAACTTTATCAGTTACTCCAAGGCTCCCCTTCAGTGACATGTTTGTATTGGTAAAATACAACTTGTTCTTTGCAGGTTCGGCTTATTAAAGAGTTGTACGGAAATCAAATTGGTGAATTCTATCATAGTCTTCCATACCATATGATCGAGTTTGTGCTTGAAGATTTTGATTCGTATGCCTTTTCTTCCTTTCTGTTGTTGTATCTTCTGTTTCATTGTGCTTCACCAGAGGTTGACTTTGAATTTTTTTATTTTATTGTAGCTTTTCCAACTTGGATATTCCCTGTGTCATGATGAGTGGTCTTGTGGAAGTATTGAACAGAAGCATTAATTGAACCAGACTATGTTGTTTAGGCTGGCAGAAGCAGGAATAAAATTAGCTTCCAACTTGAATATCACTAACAAAGAAACTAACAATACTGTGAACTACGAAGCAGCTTATTTGTATGGTTATAACAATCGTGGTGCACTACTTGATTTAACTTGGTAAATGGCAATAAATGCTATCAGCCTATAGCACAGCCTCACCCTGCTCTCTTTTTCGTGATATGTAGCAAATTTCTTCATTTTCTGGTTGGGCATACGTGACTTGCCTTTGTGTGCATCTGACTAACAATTTCTTTGGTCAATGTTTCATTCAGATCTCGTTATCTGTATATCTGCCTAAAGCAAATGTTTGATCTGTAATCTAGGTTACTACACAGTGCTTCGCTAGTACTCTACATATTTTGATTATGGGTTAACTTGAAACTCCCAACTCCTACCAACATTCGGTTCCTTCTTGCAGCAAGGTGACAGTTGGTCTGAGATATGCGGATCTGATCTCTACACTTCCCACTGGGGTTAGTGTCCTGGCATGGCCTATGCACCAATCCAAGAAATCTTCTGATACAATTGCCTTGAGTCAGAAAGGAAATGGAGTTGGAAGTCACCCTATCATAGCGCGTTTGACATATGCAGAGAATGCACTCCGGAACATGAGTCTGCCAGAAGGTTTTGCTTCTTTTCTTGAATTCGCCTCTGCTACTATACATATTATTTGTTTGGCAATGCGTATTCTGTGTCCTTTATGAAGAACTCATACTATGTTCGTACTATTCATGAGGAGCTCCTACTATATTTGTACTATTCTGTGTTAACCTTTATTTTTTTAAAACAAAGAGCTCCAAATATAGCTGCTTTGAGTTTTTGATGTTTACTGGAATTATAAGTAACAAGGGAGATTGAACCCATTCATGAGTAATAAGGGAACAATTATGAAGCTTTACTTTATTTCTGAAGTGACTTAAGTGTTTTTTTGGATGTTGATTTGAGTTTATGCATCAATCAGGATGAATTAGTAGCTGACATCTTGCTTCTTGCAGCATATGCAGAAATCGTCTTGAATCTTCCTCAAGCTCTGCAGGACATGTTTCCACACACGAGCTCAACATAGTTGTATTTATTCGTGACCTGGAGTGGCACCTTGCCGCATGCTGTGTAGTGAATGCTCTGGTTGTAAACTGACTGCTTTTCCCTTTATACATGTGTATTCTGAAAAAATCCAGAGTAGTGATCGTCTTCTTTTTGTCAACTCCTTAGTTCAGGACAATTTGCCTTTGCTGTCTATCCTAACGTTTATGTTTTTGGGGCAGAAATGGAGGAGAATTCACAATCACATTGTGAAAAGACATTTTGCTTTCCTTCCTCACTCCCACTCCCTTCCCTGTAGATGGCAAGTGGCAACGCACCAGGGAATAAAACATTACTCTCTTTTCCAATTTATATGACGGTTCAAATTATGGCTGGCCAGTGGGTCGGCCCGGTCCCGCCCCGATACCGCCCCGAACCCGACTATTTTTTTAAAAAAAATATCGCGGTAACGGGACCCGAACCGGGACGGGACATGGTCTCGTTCCGACCCGTCCCGGCCCGCCAGTCCCAATCCAATCCCGCCCGAAAGCCCCCTTTTGCAAAAATAACCGTTGTACCAACGATCATTTTACATTTTGACCGTTGTGCAACGGCCATTTTTAGCCTCCCCCAACCCCCCTACCCCCTTAATATTTTTAACCCATAAGTTATTATATTTACACTTTAACCCAAATTTTCAACTATAAATATCTCATTTTCTCTTAATCTTTCTCACAAATCTTCCTACAATCTCTCTAATCTCTCAATACTCAATCTATCTCTCTCTACAAGTCTACATTGTCTACTAAATAATCAATTTTATTTATTCATTTGGGAGTGAAGTTGGTAACTAGCTTGAGGATCTTCCATCGAGCAAAGTTTCAATTTTCAACTTCTCGATTACACGTTGACGTTACGTCGGCGTTTGGTACATTCGTTCCTTCATTAAATTATTATTGTATGTTTATTTTATTTAGCGCACTTAATTTTATTTATTTTAATTATTTATTAGTATAATTATAAATTTATAATGGAAGGATTTAAACGTATGCTTACGGATAGGGGTCATGCTTCTTCTAGTAGGGGCAACAAGGGCAAGGGTCCTATTTTTAGACATAATCCTAATCCTGCACAGGATGATTTTATTTATACTGAACATTTTCCTACAATACCATTAGATTTAGATAATGAGCTAATTTCTGGAACTCAAGAAGACTTTAATTTAGACGATGATCTAGATGATACACCCACTAATGTAGATGACAACACACCCACTAGTGCACCTTCAATTAAAATGCCTCATATTCCCCCTAGTATGAGATGAGGTCCAACAAAACGATCATTAAAATCAGATGCATGGACATTTTTTGATAGGGACGTAGAGAATCAAGTAGCTAGATGTAAAATTTGTAAAGATGTTTTAAATTTTAAAACTGGAAAAGGTCACGATGGGACAGGGGGTTTAATGAGACACGTAGGGCTCATCCAGCTAGGTATGCCCAATACGAGGCTTCAAAATCGGGTGCGCAAACGTCCGCTCCATCGGGATAAGGTTCACATACTGATACTGTCCCAGACCAAGTACAGGGTCAAATTAACCCTATGACGGGGGGAATTGTAGGCCCTAAATACAATAAACACAGAGATAGGGAAGCAATAGCAAAATTAGTTGCTGTGGAGGGTTTGCCTTTTTTAATTTCCTTCATCTCCCGGTTTTATTCATTACATTATAGATATGTATAATCCTGCTTTTAACGATTTTCCTAGATCAACTGTTAAGAGAGATGTATTTAAATTCGCACATGAATATCAACAGTATTTACGTTATTCATTATATCATTTTAATGGCAAAGTGGTTATCACTTCTGATATAGGCCGTAGTACTAACATTCATGATTATTTAACGGTAACTTGTCATTGGATAGATTATAAATGGTCTATACAAAAACATTGGATAGATTATAAATGGTCTATACAAAAACGTATCTTAGCGTATAGATATATAGATGATAGGCACACTGCTACTTTTAATGCAGAAATATTTATCAAGTGTGCGATTATTACGGAATAACTGATAAAATTATGACTATTACATTAGATAACGCTTCTTCTAACAATTACGCTATTACAATTTTAAAAAGTAGTTTAACTCCATCTTTTCCAGATCATTTTCATATAAAATGTGCGTGCCATATATATAACTTAATTGTAAAGGATGATCTATCACTTTTTGAAGACATTCTTAGTAAAATACAATTTGCTATAAACTTTATTTTTAAAAATAATAGAATACAACGAAGAAAAGAATTATAAAAAAACTTGTCACGATTGCCAACTAACTAATAGAAAAATTCCAGAAGAAGTACCCACTAGGTGAAATTCTTTATACGAGCAACTACTTGTTGTTTATGACTATAGAAAACCTAAAACTTTATTTTTTAACTCTCATAATCAAAATCCAGCTGATATGGTTGTAGATAACGATTGGGTAAAAATTTCCGAACTTATTGTATTTTTAGAGAAATTTTTTCAAGCAACAAAAGAATTTTTCGGTATATATTATCCTACTATTTCAACTATGTTGTTTTATATAGCTCTAATATTTTTATTACTTAGTGAATATATGAAAAAATCCGCTTATATAGCAACTATTAAAAAAATGTTTATCAAAATAAAAAAATATGTTATTCCTATTCCCACTATTTATATTATTGGTGTTGTATTAAATTCGACTATTAAAATAGAACGGTACTAAATCACTTATTGAAACTATTTACGATTGTATATAAGTACTACCACCTCCAAATCCCAAAAATCCAAATCACCCACCACCTATTGAACAAACTAAAGAAGAAGTGTTGTCTAGCGTAGAAGACCAATGTAAAAAAATATATAGATTTTACCAACAAGAAAGTGATAGTAACCTACCGGCTTCCATACCATTCTTCTTCTTCAACACAACCTCACAAAAGACATGTTGTTTCTGCAGCTATTGTATTTGTATTACAAAGTTGCAATTTTGACAATTGCATTTGTATTACAAAAAAATCACATGTCTATTAAATAATATAAGAGGCACAAAAACAACATTGAGATGTGTTTATTACACTATCTTGTCTTGTTTAATTATTGAGTTTTTTATATATATGTTATTTTTAAAATTAAGTGCAAAAAAAAAAAAAAAAAAAAAGAAACCGCCCGTGATCCCGATCCCGACGGGACTTCGGCAAATCCCGCCTATTCCGATCCCGCCCTTTCCCCGTCCCTCCCCGACCCGATCCCGCCAAACCCGGCTCGCCGGTCTCGAGCCCGGCCCACTGGCCACCCCTAGTTTAAATCGGTATGGAGTTTATAAAAGAAATGAAGACTTTTGAAATTTGTAGTCTTAAACATGTCATAGCATTTGTATATCTATAAAAATTTAGAAGTGTGTCGTTTTTTTTAACCTATCAAGAAGAAAAAGAAAAAGTATGCCATGTAAACTAGAACGGAGGTAGTACGTTATTTTCTTCTCCTATCAATGGTAAATAAGCGATAGAACAAGAAGGCCCTTCCCATAAAAAGACAAAAGAGAACTTTTGAAATAAACTATAACAAAATCAAAAGAAAGGAACTGATCAATTTCTACATGTCTTGCAAGTTATTCCCAAGTGTCCACTGCTGAGCAGCAATCTTTATGTTTAGCTTCATAGAAGAGTAAAAAATATTCAGTATTTTCATTTCACCAGCAGTTGGGAATATGACAACAGTAGATGCACGGACGATACCGGGCAAGAATATTTCTTAAATAAATGGTAATATTTCACAAACATATTTGGTCCAGTAATGCCATAATGCAAGTCAATCGTTTTGCTGAGTCACCATACTCCATAGTGATGGAAATCACAGAAATGATGTGTGGCATTCAACACTCAGCCACAGGGAAAGCAGAGCCAATGTTATCTCCCAATCGATAGCATTTAATATTAACAGGATATGGACCAATCTCGACGTGGTTTTCTTCCCCTCCGACGAAGTAACAGAGAGTGTAGATGGCAACTTCAAATTCGGGGCTAACTCCAATCAAACTACTTGACACAGATTTTAGGACGCCGTTCCATTCAAACTGTATGGTGAGCAGTTGAGTTTCTGAGTCAGGCTGCATTTGGAAACAGAAACTTAAGTTGACATGCTGAATGAATACAAATAGATACAGGAAAAACACTAAGGTAGATATACTATATCTTTTGCACTAACTAATCAGCCTCTTTGAACAAGGTTCTGCATTTCCAAATGGCAATTTTATTTACAGAATGAAATTTTCTCCAGAGATTGTTAGTTATTTGACATCAGAAAGTGCCATTTTCTGGGGTATGGAATGATCAGGTGTGATTTTTTTATCAACAATGAGAAATTGCCAATACATATAATTTCTTTTTACTAGAGCACTTGCTAACTTCAGAACAAGGATTAGTGAATTATGCTTCAGATATCAAATTCCGTTCATTGCTTAGACACCCAAATTAAAGAGTGGTATCTCTTACAATCTCTCCACGCCGTCGAGGAAAAATGTATCCTTGATAATCAACATTGCCTTTAGCTTCCTCTAAATAGAACTGCATAGGAAAAAACATTGAAGACAAATATAAGCTTTGCTTATCCCTTCGCACAACTCAGAAATTCTGCAGGTCAATGCAGTTTATGGTGAAAAGGACAGTTATTATAGATAAACGGTACAAGCTATGAAGTGTATTGAACGTTGACTGAGTTGGCCTGTTGCTGTCCTATATAAATTTGAAAATACATATCTACTTTTGCAATTGTATAATTAATTCTAGTATAGGGGAAGAGTAATGTAGATACAATATAGAATCCAGTTAGTTAAGAGTGCAAAAGATACTCAATGTAGTATGGCGCTTACATTCTCCATTTTGTATTCAGATACAGCAATTTAATATGTTTTTGTCTAACTCCAATATAACAAAGATATACTATTGCTGGTTCTAATCTCTCTTTCCCTCTGAAAGTTAAAAATTATTTCCCAGAAACTAACTCTAACCTTACTCAAGAATTAGAACTTGTTAATGGAGGTCAGAAAACAGATAAATTGCTTGCTAATTTCAACTACTATTAGTTGAGTCAAAGAGAAATGCCTAATCTATCAATTAATACCATCCGTCCCTTTGCATCTAAAAGATCTGTATACACTACAGTATAAATGTCAAGGAACCCAAGCAGTAGTTGAAGTTAACTAAATTCTTTCGGCTTTACATGGTTAGTAGCTAGAATAAAACACATAGTATACAACAACAGCAACTACAACCTACCCAGTGCAACCCCACAAATAGTATTTAATTAGATAAATGAAAAGCAGGAGTTGCACCTGAAGCCAGTTGTGAAATCCAGAGACTGATTTCTCCCCGCGCTCCTTTATCTCTCCAACAAAAACATGTTCAAAAGCCGAAGAGCTAGCAGATGAACCACCTCGACTATAAAGGTCGAACCAGAGATGTGTCATCATTCTCTTAAATTCTTCATAATCACCAGAAATTACGCCTTTCAATGCCAAATACTTATGCAAATATTTAATTGGTGCAGTTCTACTGATCTCTTCTATGAATGCTGTTTGTTCTCGCTTTTCTTCAGGTGTTACATTCTCCTTACAGCCCTGATGCGGATTATAATTATCTAAAAGGGAACAGAACCGAGAATAATTAGGCTTGTTTAATACATCGTCACTCAGCCAGGAAAATAAACATCCCTCTGCCATGTCCTCCTTTTGGTACACCTTTTTCCCTTCACCACAATCAATCTGGTAATCCTTTCCTGGAACTAAGCGGCTAAAATCAAGTTCCCAGAGCTTGTTGCAAGCTCTCGATAAATCTGATAGCTCTTCTTCGGAGGGTTCCAGGTCAACTCCATATTCAACCTCATTGGAGTAATCTTGCTCATCAAGGGGCTTTTTGTAATTGTCCCAGTAATCCATTTTTACCTGTTGCAGCATATTAAAAAATTTCATATGATAAGCATAAAATTAAGATGAGATGATCCTAGAAAAGGAAAAACTCGTGCACAATGGAAAAGCTTGAAGAATTGACAAGTGCTCAATCTGTTACTTTTTTCTGATTCACTCATCTGAGAGAAGTATTTTTAGTTCCCTTGCTCTTTCAAGTCTATAGAATAATACAAATTACCCCACATAAACAAGTGAACATCAAAAAGAAAAAACTTTTGAAATGAGAGATATTGATCATTGGACATGTTGACGGACAATGCACCTGAAAAAGATATCAACTTTGACTAATGCAATTTATTGAAGACCACTCTTATGGTTATTCTCTAAACTAGGATGCAAGAAAGCTACATGGAAATAACTTCCCAAGGTTTCAGGCCAGGCATCAGAAGCAAGTTAGCAGCAGTTTGATAGCAAGACTGGCTTCAGCCGATTTTTCTAGAGGTGGAAATTCTGAAATTTTATGTTAAAATCGGCATTTAGAGGTTTTACATACAAAATAACAGCATCAAGTAGATGGAGAAGTACAAAAGAACAATAAAGATCTGATAAAGGATATTTCTTTTTTTGTGCACCTGCGAGGTCAGTTTAAATCGGTATTTAGAGGTTTGTTTTAAAGTCTAGATAGTTCAGAGTTGTAAAATAATAACCTTTTGATGTCGTTTAGTAGGCTTTTTCTGAACTGTCTCCCAGCCGTCATTGTTTCCCGCATCCTCCTGCAGATACCAGTAAAACATGTGAATACCATTCATGAGGAAGATCAGAATAAATATGATGCTTGAGAAAGGCCAACCTTTAGGTTCCAACAGCTTTCATTACCTTGCCTCTCGTCTTCATTTCTTTCATACCCCTGAGATGAAGCCTACATAATTTGAGACAGCTGAAAACAGTTACCATTCAAACAGAAAACAACATACTCTACTGCACAGATAATATTTCACACCCATTGACATGATTATACAGACAGTGTTCTTTTATTTTAAAATAATTTCCATGTGAACAAATTAAGGCAGAGTTTTATTGCCTCTGAAACAGTTAATTGTTGTAAAAATCTGCATCACATGCAGTACCATTCCAAGAACTTTTTCTTATCAATTCAGCATTTACATCTTGTTCTTTCAAATCGCATAAATCAACTGTACAAGCAGCCCTGCACCTTCTTTACACAAACAAGAGAAGAATCCATATTCCATCTCCACCGAAAGAATTCTTTCGATTAACTAATACTACAATAACAACAAAGGAAACAACAATAACTATGTCTTGATCTGAGACTGACTTGGGAGGTAGAGAGGTTGTTTCCAATAGACCATCGGCTGGGAATGACTATATAAATCCTGTATATGTATTCCACTCTATTTGGACCTGTCTCATTTCCACTATTGGGTTAATTTATAAAGCAAGAACATTCAATCACACCACAGAAACAGACACAATTGATAGATCAATGCCAAGTCAATCCTCATTACTCTAAAGATTCAAATTTTACTTAAAAACTATAATTTGAACACAAAATCTACTCTAAAAGCAGGAAAATAAGCACATAAAACTAAAGTCACAAATTGGGTGTCTCATATTCATGGCATTTACACCATAAAATCTCAATGACACTGTTAAAACTTACAAGAAACCATAAAATCAACCAAAAATGAATACTATGTACCTTTTGGGGCATCATGTGAGGCCTTGATTCCTCATTTCTCCCATATCTCTCTTCCTGCTACAAAATTATTATTTTGATCAAAAGGGATTAAAAAAATCAAAACTTTAAAATCAAAGTCAACACTAATCTACTTATTTTCTATATAGACAAATCAAGAAACCGAAATTAACCTCTCTATTATATCCATGTCTACGATCACTGTTAACCCCCTCATCTTCCTGTTCCCCAGACACCACCTGCACACATTAACATAGCCCATAAGCCAGTTAAAAAGACTGAATCTTTACAAAGAGGCAATGATGAGTGCTAACTTGCGCCCAAGTGGATCTTGACCGTTCATCACGATCCTGATTATCTCTATCATTTTCATCATTGCCCAAAACCACATTCAACAACCCCTTTGCTAGTCCTTCCATTTCTGATCAAATAAAAAATTTGGGATATTTTTTTGGAGAGAGTGATATTGTGATCTGATGATAGTGTTGGAATTTAATAGTAGCAGTTGAATCATGAATGAAGCTGAGAGAGGCGGGTAATGGCATTTATGTAAATATGTTAATAATTTGAGGGTTTTTTTATAATTTTTTGCCGACAGTAGGGACTTAAATGGCTAAATGAGCAAGTTGTTGACATTAAACGTAATTTGTGACTTTAGAGCCAGCCATTTGTCATGTTTGGTTTGGTTTGGTTGATAATATAAGAAGATTTATTAGCAATATCTGTGGATTTTTTTTTTTGAATTTACTATTACATAATTTACACCTAAAAAATTACTACCACGGAAACTACTAATCTATAAACCATGATAGTAAATCTTCATATTAGGAGCTTAAGAGAAATGACGAGAGGCCTCAAAACTGGGAATAATAACATTAAAGTGATAAATTCATCGATTTTAGGGCACAAGAAATTAACTCATTTAGAAGTTATGAGTTAGTTTGAACTTCTAAGATTCTAAATTGCTGAAATTGACTCATAAAAAAATATAATTGGTTAGACTGGTTCATGTTCATTCTATCTCTCTATAGAAAATAAAGTTATTTATTTGAATATATAATTAAATAAATTATGAAAAAACTAACAAATTAAAAAATGATTGTGAGTTTGGAAAATTGGATTATGATATGACACATTGTCTAGTTTAAATTATCTTATTCATCTGCACTCAAGTAAATTTCAGATAAATTAGGCTATAATTTATTTATTGATTCAATTCATTTCGACATGTTCAAATATAAAGCCACCTCTCTATTTGTGATGACATTTTATTATAGTGTTGACTTTCAAATTGGTGAGAAGCTTCAATTTGCATCTAGCCAGAGGAGAGTTGTGTTCATTATGCAAATGCACGGTTTGAATATTAAAAATCATATCAAAATTCGTGAATAGAGGGAGATTCTTGCAAAGTTGTATGCAGATTTGCTCCCAATTTATAAAGTTTAAGAATTATAAAATTACGTTTGAGAAAACCATAATATATTGTGTAATGTATCATTCTGCAAAAAAAGAAAATCTGGTCGACTTTACAATTTCCCCCCTTTATTCCACCTTTAATAGGTAGATTTTGGCCAGACTTGATCAGTATATTAATACCCAAAAAAGGACACTAAACGTTAATTGAGAGATGATTGTTTTACAATCCGGTGCTGAAGCCAATCAAGACTTACAGATTTATACAGTAAATTTTAATTTGTGACACTAATTCAAATTATAAGTTTATTAACCTGTTATTAAAAGAAGTATCAAAACACTGTAAAATTCATTAAAATTGACAATCCATTAGATGAAGATAATTAATTATCGTCGATTGAGGATGTACATTGGGGTATGAAAATAAGTGACTGAATTTGTCAAACTACAAAATCTAAGGTTTGATGACCCAATTTTAAGGAAGGAAGCTTCATTTTTAGAAGGGACATATTCTCAACTCCAATATTATAGACTAGGGTCTCAATTTATTAAGCATTTAGAGGAAATGGTGGACATACCCCTTTACTATTTAGAGGTTTTGAGTACCTTTTCCCTGTCTAAGTTCATTCAACAAATAAGAAAGACTTGAAAAATAGATGCCCAGAGCGTTGCTGCATTTTTAGCCAGTGGTTCTTCCTTCCTATCCCAGATATCTATAAGAGTTGCTTGATTCGCCCCATCTTTAATAGGACTAGACTAAGTTCGGGTATGTAGTCGTCGGCCTTCCTACACGCATGCGTCCGCCAGAATGCCTCCTTGGTTCAGGACGAAGCCAAGCCGATACATACGATAGGCGAAGGAAAACCTTAATGGCACAAAGCTTTTGCCTGGTTACATCCAAAAAAGGAACCCCAAAGACCAAGAGAAGAGACCCTAACTATGTGTAGAGTTTCAATAATCGATTTATCAATTTACCAACTATATTTATTGTGCCCTCCCATGGGTGGTGAGGTGCACGCATTAGCACCTTAAAGCTTTCACTAAAGTTCCCTTAAGCAAAGTGACACGCACAACCTGACATTAACTTATTTTCAGGGCTTAAGTACACCTCAAATGAGCTTTTAACAGCACTAAAACAACCTGCACCAAGTTACATTTCATTGAAGAGCAAGCCACATTACAGACAAACAGAAAGAGAACAGGGATGAAAAGTATGAACTCTTAGCACACTAAGCCAAAAAGCTTGTTTGTGGTTCGCGTGGACCAAAGTTTAACCTCCAATTTGTTGACCAAAGAGATATAGTAACTTTTTTGGGGGCTAAAGATCAACTTTGTTTAATGTTTTGGCTATCAATTGGATTGATTTGAGTGATTCAAGGAAACCCAGAAAATAGACTTTGAATTCAGACTTAGTTGTGTCAATATCAACAACTACTTCGAAATTATTGATTTAACTGCTCGTGAAATATGAAATATTCTTACAGAACCACAAGTGTTCATATTAGGGTTAGTTCCTAAAGTTACTACATTATCCATAGGGATATATGTTATAGTATTAATTTGGATAATAATGCACTTTAGAACAACCAAACCATGCCATTAAAATTAAGCAAGCAGGTAAGAAAGGTTATAATCGAAATACCCTGCAAAGATATGATACAGGTTACTCAAAAGGGTGATCTAATCCTAATTTTAGCTTGCTTCTTATTAGGTTTATTCAGCTCAAATTTCATTTAACTCGAAGGGTTGAGATAATTTCAGTACTTAGTAATCAATCCTCCTTATAGAAACGATACTGACTCACCCTTATATTAATGCCTGTGATGTGTACACTTGCTTTCCAAGATCACACAACAATGGGATAAAATTACAACCCAAATAAGATTCACAATACTATGAATACGCCCCCAAGTTCTCATTTTTTTATAAGGTAAACAATTTTATAAATGATGGAAAAATTCCGTATACCAAAAGGTACCTACAACAAGATATGGCTCCCTACATAACATCAATCCTCTATACTCGGTGGCATCTCACAGGTGCACCAGAAGAAATAAAAGACAGCCTATATTGCAACTTAACAACATCACTAACTACTCATTCAAGAGCTCTCTTGTTCCTGTCTCCCAAGAATCCACATAGTGGCTAGTGGAGCAACATCCCAAGCCTTTTGTCTTCTCTTCCTCTTCCTCCTTCTGAAGGCCCAAGTATACAACGCTTCCTTTACTGTACCCGGAATCACCAATAATATCCCAAACCAATTATGAACCACCGAGCATAACCGTGTAGCCACATCGCAATGCAACAAAAGGTGAACTACATCTTCCCCGGAGCATCTGCACATATAACACCAACTAACATAGGTAATCCTCTCTTCTTCGAATTCTTTGTTGTCAAGATCGTTCCCTAGCTGCCAACCACGTGAAGAAACACACCTTCCTAGGTGCCCTAAGAATCCAAATAGACTGATACGAGAAATCAGACTCTTCTCTTACTAGCAAGACTCCTCTCTTACTACCAAGCACTGATAATGTGATTTGACAGTAAACACACCATCCCCACTTTCGCGCCATCTCCATGAACCCAGAGTATCATATGCAGCAGTCTGCTTATATTATAACAAATAGACCAAACCTTGGAATTCCTCCATTTCCGAACCCTAAGGGTTCCTCCTAAATCTCAAATCCCAATGACCTTCCCCATATTTGGCCCACGTATTTCTAACCCTCCACAAAGCCCAAAAGGTGCAAAGTGGTCCTCTCCTCCATAGATTTTTTTTCTTCCTTACAACAACACTCGAGCTCTAGCCTGCTATTATTTAAGAAAAACCCATTAGTCGTAACGGTTATAATATCGAGGTCTAAAGTTCTGAATCATGCAATTCAATAGAAGGTGATCCACCTCATCACATGTGTTTTGCACATGCAACACCAGCTCGCAATCACATATCCTATTTTTCTCAAACAGTAGCTCCCCAAGCGGCACACCAAACAAAAAAAGCTACTCTTTTTCTGTTTCCTAGATTTCCATGTATTCTTCCACATGCAGCTCCGCTCCCCACCAATAACGAACCATCTAATATGACCTTACCGAGAAGTGTTCCGATGGCATCTCTTTTCAATTCATATTACCCACCTTAACTATGTAAAGCCATGCATAAGAACGATTCTACCCCATTCATCTCTCAAGCATATAGGGGCTTCCTAAAAGAGATGTCATTCCTTCCCGCCTTAAAGTCTCGGCTAGAGGTGTTCAATGAAAACAAAAAAATGAAATAATTAGAAAATTGGACAAAATCAACAAAAAGAAACCGACATATACTTTTGTTAGGTTTGGCTTGGTATTAAATTTGAAGGGAAAAAAACAAATATATGTGACCCGATTTGTTATAATACAAAAAAATCGAACAAAACCAACTATATACGTAACTATTTATAAACCAACATACTTGTACATAATCTGACTTGATATCATTTATCTCGATACATAGTAGGAGCTAAAGTGGCCCTTTGGGCAATGATCTTACGGTACTCTTTCATTGGACATGCGGCTTCTTTAGTTCTTGATAAATCATTCATATGACTTAACATTATGCTTACGTGCTTGGCAAATTTGAAATCTATTGTTTGTTTCTTTTTTGTTTTCTTACCTATCCTGGGATTCTTGTCCTCTTTAGTGATAACTGTCTTTTGATTTGTCTTCACATAATCTTGAGCAACTCAATTAGTTCTTTGTTAATCAATTCTGCTATTTCTTACCTTGATTTTACGTTCCAATACTTCCCCCTCCTGTATCTTTCGATTTTGTCATACTGTAATCACTTTTCAACTCGAGATATTGTAAATGATTGGGAATGCGAATCTTAGCGTCTTTTCTCCACAATAACCACTCTAAAATTTCAACTACTTACATCCCCTTCCTGAATATTATGCCGCCAATAATTTCTATTATTTCATAATACTCTTTCAAAGTGCGCATACAAATGCGAGTATGAAGTTTATAGTCCTCCATTCCCCTCAGAATTCTATACTTCTCCGCTATCATCTTCCACCAAAGAGTGTGCTTGTCCAATCCAAATCTCCATAACCATAAGCCTATTAGGACCTTGTTAAATACTCAGAGACCTTTTATCCCATCCCATGTCTAACGCCATGCCAGCTGCTGATTAAGTGAAGTTTCTTAACCCATATTGCCGAATCCCATATGAAGTTCCACCTCCCTCCATAAAGGGTGTGCTCATCTAAAATATCCATAACCATTTTTGTAATAGAACCTTGTCGAAAAATTGAAGACCTTTCACCCCAAGATCCCTCATTTCTTTAGAAATGTAACGTCCTCCCAGTTGATTAACTAGAGTTTCCAAGCCCCATTTGTCGAATCCCATAGGAAGCTCCTTTAGAGCCTTCCCAATATACTTGTTACTCCGGCCAGTGCCTGAAACAATGACATGAAGTACTTAGAGATGTTCGATATATGTATCTTCGTCCTTGATACCTCGGTTGCTCGAATGCGGTGCATTTATCCAACACTGGTGTGGATCTAATTGTCGGATTTGTCATCACATAGTGACTTATTATTACCCGTAGGACCACTTAAATTGTATGTTGTATGAACTAGAAGCATCTACTACTTTCTTATGGGGTTTCATTGGGGCTTTTCGTAGGTTCCTCTTTCTTAAATCATGTTATCTTGATTCTATGCAAATTAACATCCCCTTGGATATGTTTGCGTGATAAATTGTTTAGGAAAAACTAATCCAGATGAACTATATAATTTTTGGGGAAAAGATAAACCTACCACTAGGCAACATGATTGTTTCATTATTCGCTTCCAAATAGTGGACTAATGTACTTCATTGTAAAAGAATAAAGAAACTATACATGGAATAGGTTGTGAAGGACTGATGAAACAATCTTTATCCAAAAATTGGTCAACTTATTAGCCACTTGCATATATTATCTTGGACGCATTGAAGAGTAAATCCAACAGCATCACAAGAATGACCAACCCTACAGCTATAATAGATAACCATTTGTGAACAGACACACTGACAATTAAATTTAGTTACTCTTCCTATTCCATTTTATGTGACAACTCTTTCTCTTTCACTTTTAATTTGTTCTAAAAGGACACTTCTCTATTTTAGGAATAATTTAACTTTAAAACTTTTCATTTTACAACATGTTTTCATAGCCGCCCAAATGCTATGGCATGTTTAAGACTACAAATGCCATAGTCTTTCTTTCTCTCCTTCTTAAACCACGCCTCCACATAAATGTAATGGAGGGAGTACTTTTTTTCCTTTAATTTCAAACGTTTATCTCTCCTTTACCACTTTCTTCACACACATGCCTACTCTAGCATGTTCTATTTAGCCGAAAAAAACTTCAATTCACTTGCCAACAGTCCTGAACCTTCCATGCCTAAGATCTTCCATAAAGTGATTCTGAGAAACCATAGTTGTACAACATCCTCCATTCAGCATAATGGAATCACTATGGTGAACGCGGCTATAAACGGCTGCCTGATTTCAGGCGACTTAGAACTCTTACTACAGAAAAGAAAGCAGCAGCAGTCAGCCACACTCGCCATTGATTAAACGCCTCAGTCTCAAATTCTACCAGGCAAAAAATGCTCAGTCCCTAGAACATTTGAACATTCAATAAACCTATGATGTGAATGCATGACAGCAAAGTAGTACAAATCCAAATTATACCATTGAAAGCACTTCTTACATTAATTCATCACACAATTAACAATAAAAAAACATAAGCTCATGCTTACAAAATCATAACCACAAAACAATTTCCAAACCCAAAACAATTTCTACCCAAACCAAAACAAAACAGCCCAACCGGTCGACCCACCAGGCCCAACCGGCCGACCCACAAGCCCAACCCCCAAATTAAAACAACCCAAGCCCAATCCCCAAATTAAAAACCCCCCATTTGCCCAAAACCTAACAAAATCGCCCCCCCAAACACAAAAAAAAAAAAAACCTACACCCCTTCTCTTCAACCCCAAGCCGCCGCACACCCCATACCCCCCATACCCGACCGGTCACCTCGCCCACTGCCACCACCCACTCCCTGCCACCAACCCTGACACCACCACACCCCTCCCATCACTTCACCATACCCATACCCCTAAAATCCGCTTCCAAAATTCAGAATTTTTGCCTTTAATTCAAATTTCAAACTCGTTCTTGGGGGGGGGGGGGGGGGGAAATCCACCTATAAATACCCCATGTTGTTCTTCATTTTGGGAGAGGAAAAAAAGAAGAAGGGGATTTTCAAAGGATTTATCGGAAGACTATTCCATAAATACATAAAATATTTGTTGTGTTCTTGATTTTAAAGCATTTGCCTTCTTTGTTGTTCAAGATACAAGTCCGAAATAGGTCCAAGATTCGAAAGAAAGGAGGTGAGTTTCGTTCTTGAACTTGGGTTTTTTTTAAATACTTCTATTCGTTTTTTTTAAAACCGAGTCCGAAAATCGGTTAGCATTTTGTTGTTCTTCACTGATTTCGGGTCGGGTCGACCCGGTTTGGGTATTATTTTTAGAATTCTTGCATATTCATATTCCTGTATGTTGGTTATCTGAAATTTATGAATATCTGATTCGGGTTTGGATCATTTGATTTCGGATTCGGGTCACTGACCCGGGGTCGGGTCGATGACCCGGATCGGGTCGACCCGATTTGAATATTTTCCGGAATTCTTGCATTTCATATTTTTGTATGTTGGTTATCTGGAATTGATGGAATTATTTGATGTCGGGTTGAATCTCCAATTCGGGTCGGGTCGACCCGGTTTGAATTTCCAATTTTTTTTTGCATTGTTGCTGTTGTTGTTATTTATTATCTGAAATTGATGGGATTATCTGTTTCGGGTTGGCATCTGATTCGGGTCGGGTCACTGACCCGGGTCGGGTTGACCCGGTTTTGGCATATTTCCAGATTATGGCATTTTTCATATCTGTTGCTGGTTATCTAAAAAATCTGAATTTCTGATTTCATTCGGGTCGCTGTTCATGATCCGGGTCGGATTTTTCCATAAATACTTCTTAATCCTGTTCCGGTTCCAACATTTCAGAATTTGGGTCGGATACTTTAATTGCTCACTGCTCGTTTCTTTTACTGTCTTATTGTTTTATTAATATTGCATTAAGGCCGATGAAATTAACTTCGAAGCCGCGCTTTTCTTTCGTTTTGTTTCTCTGTTTTTTTAGCACTGTTTTAATTATCCGGGCAACGGATATCTCACTGTTTTACTGTTTTTACTGTTTTTACTGTTTTGAATAAATATCGCGTCTTTTCGGGTACTGCTTTCCATTTCAGTTCACTGCTCGGTTCCAAATTACTGTTTTACTGTTTTAAATTAAACACCGCACCTTTCAGACATTGCTTTCCTGTTTCAGTCCACTGTTTCAGCATTCAAATATCCGTTTTACTGTTTTACTATTTTTAAACTAAACGTTACGTCTTTTCGGAAATTACCTCTCTGCTTACTGCTACTGCTACTGCTACTGCTACTGCTTACTGCTTACTGCTTACTGCTACTGCTACTGCTACTGCTTATGCTTACTGCTTTGATTTAATTTTGCTGATTTGAACACGATACTACACTGGCCGATGAAAAATATCCGTCGATTTTGAGGCCTCCACAGTTGTAAAGACGGAAATATAACTTCTGGGCAATGATGAAGACTTAAACCTTTTATTTCATCCGAGATCAACATGTTTAGTAGGCGAGGTGAATTATATATTCGCAGCCACGACGTGATTATAGTGATCTTTTCTATTTCACCCGAGAGACCAACACGTTTAGTAGGCGAGGCAATCAAAATAAACCACATTAGTCATATGTTTGCAGCCACGACGTGATTGGAATGTTCTTTTCAAAATTTAAGTCTGAGCCCTCCGTGATCAAAACATTCACTGTTTTGAATACGGATATGAAGTTATTTGTATTTAATTGTTTCTAACCGTTTGTTCTTGACAGCTTGCAGGGATTAAAGTAAATAAAGGCAGATATTCCTCGGAGTTTATTTTATTTTATTTCTTTCTTTAATTCAGCTTTTATCCCGCTTTGTATTGTAATATTATTTATCGCACTTATGTAACTATTGAAATGCTTAGAATAGGCAAACTTAGGATTAATTCATAGGGTAGTTTAAGATTTGAAGCCCGTCGCTAGCTTATTTATTTGTAGGCTCGGTTAAATTCAAACTTAGAAATCCTTCGCTAGTTTATTTATTTTAGGCTCGTCACGCGTATTCAAGATTTTCAAAACAACTTTTGTCATCTTTTATTTGCTTTATTAAATCATACCGAATAAGTTTATCTTTTGTCAATTTACAATTCATTGATTCCCCAAAATTTTACTTCTTTGGCATTATAAATTATTTGTTTTACTATCAATTGTCAAATACATATTTTTTCAACTCTACATGTATTTCTCTTTAAATACCATACAAATGCATATTTAAAAAATCTCTACATGTAACTTTCTTTTTAAAATGCATCATTTACTAATTATTTGCAAACATCTTTAAATCTGTTATACTTGTAAAAACATATATTTTTCTAGTAATAATTAACCTGAGTTTGATCGGATAACCGCAAGTTAGCGGATCTTAAAGGATGCCTAACCCTTCCCTTTAGGATAATAAAGAACCCTTACCTAGAGTCTCGCTAGTTTCGCAGACCTTAAAATTGGAGTTACGTTGCAGCATTTAGTTTAAATATTTAGGTGTCCTAATTCACCATAAAAAATAATTAGGTGGCAATAGGGCGCGACAATCATCAATTCAGAAAATTTGGAATTTAATAGAGGAATTAACGTTTAAACAATCAACAAACCTATGATGTGAATGCAGGACAACAAAGCAATACAAATCCAAAATTATACCACTGAAAGCACTTCTTGCACAAATTCATCACTCAATTAGAAATAAAACAACACAATAGCTCATGACAAAAGAGAAAAACAAAATCATCAATTCAGAAATTTTCGAATTTAATTGACGAATTAACATTTTAACATTCAACAAATCTATGATGTGAATGCAGCACAGCAAATACCATTGGAATCACTTCTTTCTTTCACTAATTCATCACACAATTAGCAATAAAACAACATAAATGCTCATGCTTAAAGAGAAAAATAAAATCATCAATTCAGAAAATTTGGAACTTAATTGAGGAATTAACATTAACAATCAATAAATCAATGATGTGAATGCAGCACAGAGAAGTAGTACAAATCCAAATTATACCATTGAAAGCACTTCTTACACTAATTCATCCCACAATTAGCAATAGAACAACATAATAGTTCATGCTTAGAGAGAAAAACAACTATCAATTCAGAAAATTTGGATTTAATTGAGGAATTAACATTTTAACATTAATGCAGGACAGCAAAGTAGTACAAATCCAAAATTATACCATTGAAATCACTTCTTACACTAATTCATCACACAATTATCAATAGAATAACATAACAACTCATGCTTAAAGAGAACAAAATCATCAATTCAGAAAATTTGGAATTTAATTGAGGAATTAACATTTTAACAATCAATAAGCCTATGATGTGAATGCAGGACAGCAAAAGCAGTACATATCCAAATTATACATTTGAAGTCACTCCTTTCACTAATTCATCACTCAATTAGCAATAAAACAACATAAAACCTCATTCTTAAAGAGAAAAACAACTATCAATTCAGAAAATTTGGATTTAATTGAGGAATTAACATTTAAACATTAATGCAGGACAGCAAAATAGTACAAATCCAAAATTATACCATTGAAAGCACTTCTTACACTAATTCATCACACAGTTAGCAATATAATAACCTAAATCTCATGCTTAAGGAGAAAAACAACTCTCAATTAAAAAAAAATGGAATTTATTTGAGGAATTCAATACCTTGCCAAACACTGATTTTGAGAGCTTATTTGTTGAGTCCTCTAACATAATTCCCCAAATACCTTTGCAACAAGTACGCTACTTGATCTTCCAACATCTTTGCGAATTTCTACTGATCACTTTTCCTTCCTTCAAATATCTAACACTGTAACTGTGAATTTCTATAAGTTTCTATATACAAATTTGAATACAACGAACGAAGTGATTGAAATTTTTTGAAGTGGTCCACAAGTCTCCCATAGCAGCGAGAACAACGAAGAAAGAGAGAAATGGAACCTGGAAGAGTATCGCACGTTTTTTTCTTTTTCTTTTATTTTTTATTTTTCTATTTAGATTTACTACTATTATTCTAAAACTCTGTTTGGATGATTGTTATCGTTTTATATTTACTGTATTAATTAGATGAATACAATATTTTTGTTAGATTGCATCATTTTTGTTGTTACATAATTAGGGATGGCAACGGATCGGATCTGGACCGGATCCTATTAGATCCAGATCCACAGGGTCCACGGATCGGATCTGGATCCACATGTAAAAAATTTTGCCTTGCTAAGATTGTAACCTTGCTAAGAATTTTTTTTTGAACTGACAAATGATTTTTACTTAGCTAACATTTTACTGTGTTTCAATTTTGAAATCTTCATATGAGATATTTTGTTCGTTGTCTCGTTTTGATTGTGAGCTATTAATTGAAAATGTTGGACAATGACAATAGTTGTGGAAAATGTTGACTAGTATTTCCACAATGCAGAACTTGCATGTGCTTGGAATCTTCACAAATGAAGTGAATATAATTTTAACTACTTGACTATGGAGATGTTAGTCATTCACTGATATAACATTGATTTTATTATCGAAGTTACCTCTTTATTTTTTGATTTTTGAGTTAACGCGGGACAATTAAACTTGTTTTGAGAATTAAACTTGCAAGGATGTGCTTAGCAATTTTAAGAAAATACTTATAAAATTACATTCTAGGTTATGAATATATTTAATAAAAAACAGATCCACGGGTCGGATCTGGACCGGATACGGATTTCAAATACAAGATCCAGATCCAAATCCGATCCGTCAAAAACGGATCCGGGTCCGATCCAGATCCGTCGGGTCCAAATTTTGAAGATCCATATCCTATAAAACAGATCTGGATCCACCGAGTCCAGGATCCACTGCCATCTCTATACATAATGTTACACACAAGTAATTTAAAAAATAAATCTTAAAAAAACAAAGCACGAGGCAAACCTACTATTAAAAAGTAGGATAAAAATATTAAATAATAAATAAAATTAAAATAAAAAACAATTAAGATAACGATTCGACCATACCAATTTAATTGTTACACAAAATGATTTTTTTATTATATAACGATAAATATAGTAATATAATAAAATTTAATAATTATCAAAATAAATATTGTATTTGAACTAAGTACCAGAGTTATCAAAATAAATATTGGATCTTAGTCCTTGAAGTCAAAATTAACATGTTTAATCTACAATTTTTAAGATATGTCAATTTCATTCTTTCACTTTTAGCGCCAATAAAATAAAATATGCATCAGATCATTTTTAATCATTTCATTCATTACAGATCAAATTCTTAAATTGTCTATTTAATTAATTTGTTATCGCAAGTTAGATTTTAGTGTGTATCATTTTATTCTAGTCAGATATTCATGTGGGGAATCTAGTAAATCAAGGTTTCTCAATGTATCATGCTCAACAATTTTTACCTAATTTTTCATATAGGGATTTAGAAATGGCATATAATAAAATATCTAGAGAGGGGGTTCTTTGGAGATGTTTGGAGTTTAAAGGTGTACATATGGTTTATATTAGGACTTTTAAGGATATATAGGATGGAGTCCGTATCCAGGTTAAGATAGTGAGAGGTGACTAGAGATGGTAATGGATCCTGGACCCGGTCCGGATCCGGTGGATCCAGATCCGTTTTATAGGATATGGATCTTCAAAATTTGGACCCGATGGATCCGGATCCATTTATGGCGGATCAGATCTGGATATGGATCTTGTCTTTGAGATCCGTATCCGGTCCAGATCCGACCCGTGAATCCATTTTTTATTAAATACATTATACATTTATACATCCATAAGTAAGACCAGTCCATAACCTAGAACTTCTTTTATTTTTCTCGGCCAGGCCCAAGTCATTTAAGGACCGAAGTCCAATCTGCCTGTCTTTAAGCCAACGAAAGGGCAAAAACCTCCTCATTCATTTTGTTTCCTTCTGTAAGACAAACCCTAGCCGTCGTCTCTACTTGTCGTCCCTACACAACGAAAGGTGAGTTCGATTTTTGTTTTTTGGCTCTTTTAACTTCTGTTGTTTTCATAATTTACACACACGCAAAAAAAAATATATATAACTAAAAGAAGATTGGTTAACCATTTATTTTAGACGAAGTTGTTTGGTCTGGGTTCTGGCATCTCTTTAATACATCTTTCTTGTTTAAGGATTTTGTTCGAGTATGAACACATTCAAAAGTTAAGTAGTCTTGGTATTGTGATGGTTTATCAAGACTGTCCTGGATACATCTGTTAAAGTTAAGGTTTGATGAATGTCAAGAAATTTGCTAGAAATGTGGATTTTAGAAAATTGTAGCTAGTAAAAGTAAAATAAATGGAATATCATTTGTTGCATGTATTTGCTTGAGAAGAAAAGGAAAGCTTAAAATCAAGAGTAAATCAGTTTTCTAAATTAGTCCTGCAAATACTTAATATGGAAGAAAGTCCATATTAACAGTTTTTCATTTATATAATATTTGATGTTTTGAGATTTTGAAAGATATATTAACAGTCAAACACAAACAGAAAAAGAAAATATGTGTACGATTTTATCAATCCAACAAGAGCAGAGAACAAAGACTAATTTTTGCTTACAAATTTCAAAAGCAAATTGAAGCGTCGATACAATTCATATTTGCACACACATCTATTATCTATGAGAAAAAGAACTTTCCAGTATCTCAATTTTGAAATTGAAAACTGGAAACTGAATGCCTTGGATATGAATGTTGTTGTGTTTTGTTGATTCAATATCTGAATGCACTGGAAATTGAATGTATTGGAACTTTCCAGTTTGCTAGTTACTGGAAACTGAATGCATTGGCTTTAATATTAGATATGAATGTTGTTGTGTTTTGTTGATTCAGTATCGTACTATCCTGGAATGGTTGTATGTTGAATGTTGGAATATTATTCAAGTCAAAAAAATTTACGTGTGGATCCAGGTCCGATCCGTGGACCCGGTGGATCCGATGGATCTGGATTTTGATATGATTTTTATGGACCCGATGATCTGGATACAGATATGAAAAACGAATCTGGATCTGGATCTAGTAGTATCCGATCCAGATCCTATCCGTTGCCATCCCTAGAGGTGACTCATAACACTTTCCGATTATGATGAGGTTGCACAAGGGATCAACCCTAATCCCATTTTTTTTTGCCTTAGTGAGGAACGAATTGACCCGGCATATTCAAGGTGAGGTGTCGTGGTGAATGTTATTCTCATATGGCATAGTAATGATTGATGAGACGTGCGGTGGTGACCCTAAATTTTTTTTTGTTTTTCAGGGGCCCTGTGCGGTAGCACAGCTTGCACGGGCCCAAAGACGGCCCTGATTATATGTCATAAAGATATACATTTTTCAACTATTATTTTGATGAGCGGATATAGAGTGTAAATCCCCTTTTTTTTACGGTGCATTACAATTTTCTTCTTCATATTTTTTTCCAGCAGAATATTCTTTTTTTTTCCCTGAACTCAAATACAGAAGGAATAATTGCTTGTTCGAGTAAATAGGAGAAGATTCTTTTAATTTATATACATAAAAATATTAAATCTTTTTGGCCTTGGTTTATGCAGAAATTAAAAAACAAAGTGAAATAAATAAATAAAACAAAAAGATATACTAGCAACCATGCAAATAAATGTTAACGAGCCTGAGAAGTCAAAGTATACACATGTATTTGAGTTTTGTTATGCATGCTAATGTTTTATGTCTAAACTTAATGTGAGTGTTGGACATGTTAAACTTGGTCGATCGAGCTCAAATTGAATGTTAAAACTTAAAAGATCCAATGCTAGCTCAAATGTGAGCTAAGATTCAAAGACTTCAACAAGAGTGTTTACTGAAAATAATAGTTTTAAAAAAGAAATTTTTACATGGCATAGCTAACTTTACGAGGTATTTATAGTTAGTAACTACAATTTAATTTAATTACTTTTTATAGCTATATTTAATTTTCAATTTATATATCATAGTTATACCAAATACATAGAGTTATTCCACTATATCAAGCTTTTCCTTTACCTCTCTATTTCCCTCTCACCTCTTTCTCCCCTTTCCCTCTCTCCGGTGCCCTATGGTGGAGGAAGTCCATCACCAGCCGGCGTTGTCTCCTCCGGTGGCCTTCGTCAACTCCTCTTGTGTCCTCCGTCAACCACTCCATCTCCTCCTTCTGGTTCATCACCGTCACCGCCGGCCCTCTCTCAACTCCTTCGCCGCCATCGACCACTCCATCTCCTCCTTCTGATTCTTTGTCGCGTCGACTCTAAAAGAGGTGCCTTCGTCGACCACTCCATCTCCGTCGACCACTCCATATTCACAGTCACGTCGGCCCTCCGTCAACTCCTTCGCCGCCATCGACCAAATCTAAAAGAATCAAACTCTGTAGATCTCTCTTTTATGCATTTTCCAGCATATCTGTATGAAATGCAATGTATTTTTTTTAGTGTATTCTTCATTTTCTTTATGTAAATATAGTGTGAATATATTATTCAACAAGGTCGCATTTGTATGATTTTCGGTGGACTTGTTGCAGTTCTGTTTTTATATAGTGTAACTTTTTTTTTTAGTAAATACAATGTATTTCTAAAAGGATTTGAATGTATTCTTCATTTTTTAGTATAAATATAGTGGTATTTTGTATTTCACGGAGATCCTACTGTTTTTATTGTATTCTTCCTTTTTAAATACAATATATTTTGTGTTTTCGCCGGGAATTTGACCGGATTTGACTGTATTCTTCATTTCATCATTTTTTTTAGTGTAAATACATTTAAATACAGTCGAATACATTCAACCTTGCGACGTCCGACAACGACCTTGTTGATCGGAGCTCGGATACATTCAAATACATCCAAAATAAAAGGATAGATCAATATATAAATACACTAAAATACACAACTCTATCGTGTATTTAAATGCACTGAAATACAACATTGCTGATTTTTCTTGAGCCTGATTGTTGAAAAAGACAAAACAAATCTATTTTTTTTTAAGGTTTTGGTTGAATCTAATTAACCATTGAGAATTGTTAGGATTGGTATCAGAAAATCAAATAAAAAATTAAAGTTAATTTGGATCACTTTTGAAGCAAAATTTTATGTTTGGTTAAACTTTTGTGTAAGTCCTGACGATCCGTCAAGACTTGATCAAAGTTGTGACAATCAATAATGAAATTTTGCAATCTACCTGGACTTGCGAATGATTTGTTCCAAAATTACAATATAATTCGTACTAAGATCGTGATGGATTGTCAAAACTTATGGCAAGGCAAATCTTTGCCTTTCTATCAGAACTTAAAGAGTACCATGGATTGAGATCACCCCATAACCATTTATTCATGGGCCATGAGAGTCACTCTATAGTAGGAGGTTTTACATCCCATACTTTTACCCTAAATACATCAGTATTAATTAAGATGTCTTGAATTTTCACTTAGTAGCTCATGTGGGAATTGCTTAAACTCTAACAAATGGAAGAAAATAAGAGTTACAATCATTCATGAGCAGCAATAGATGAATCCCTCATTAGTTATTACAAAGAAATATCAAAGAGAACTTAAAAGCGAAACTCCTACTCATAATATGGTCCATCTATTGGGTTTCAAGGCGAATTCTGAATATGAAATTTATGAGTTTGTATAGGGACCTTGAATAGACGTAGAGCTAAAATTTTAATTTTATGATTTATGGATTATAGAACTACCACTTCAACTAAAACATAATTTTTAAAATTAATATATGTACATATTTAATAAATTTTTCTATATAATATATATTGTTGGAGTAAAAGTTACTAATTCGGTCAAATTGATATTTGGATTTCTATCTCCTTTTCTGATCTCGAGTTAATTCTACAACAACATATACAGTATAATCCCACAAAGTAGGGTCTGGCTCGAGTTAATATAGAAACGGCCCTGGTCCATATCAACAATAATAATGCAGCATAGCAACAACTGGAGTTAACTGGGAAAAATATGGTGAACAGCTCATGTGCATATAAGCACACAACAGTGACAAATCAAAAACTCACAGAAACCTTTCTGAAAAGGAAAGTGACACACAATAAGAGCACGCCTAAATAGCTAACTTAAGTTACCTTTCAAATATCTGAAATCCCACTTTATTTTTTTATTTCATTTAGATTTGGAATCGTCAGTACTCTCTACTACAGTCTACAGTAATATTACACCTCTTCGTTCAATTAATGTGACGATGTTTGACTTGACATAAAATCTAAAAATATAAGAATTAACAATAATAATATATTCAGTATAATCTAACAAGTGGGTCTGAGGAAGGTAGGATGTATGCGGATATTACCTTTGAAGGATAGAGATGTTGTTTCTAATACACTCGGCTCAAAAGGAACGTAGTCAAGACTTTTAAAATGTGTGATCTAAACTAAATCATAATTATTTGTATCGTCATAACTTTTTTATTAAAAAAATGAAAATTTTAAAAGGAAATTATTTATTTATTTATATTTAGTACTAATTTGGACGAGAAATTATACTCATAAGTTACTGTTGTATAATAGGGTAATGGATTTAAAGATAGGTTAGGCACACCAAAAAATGATGTTATCTTTAAATGTATTAATTCTTCTCTCATGTGTAAAAGGTTCACTAAGAAATTAACCTTCCAGGATACAAAACCTATAACTCTCATAAATTCGAAAGTTATACTCTAACGAATTCAGAAGCAGAAATCGCAAGTATACAATATAGATTTTGAATGATAGAAGAAAGAATAAATGACAGAGAAGGGAATAACTCTGTATTTCTACAAAGCACTAAGTATTTATAGATACTCAATGGTTGTCCCGAAGTGTTGCAACACTACCACGAAGGGATACTTCGTCCACGAAATAATTCCGTTATTAAACTGTTTTCGTTCCCTCTCTATTTTAAAATATTTATTTATTTATTTATTTCTTATATATTTATATAAGAGAAAGTTTTGAACTATTGAAGCTATTATTGATTTCCCTTCCTAATGAATGGGAGCTCAGGAGTTTGACCAACATGTTAAACCCATTAATTCTTTTATAGCCATAAGGAAGTTCAAACTCCTACTCAAACACCAATGTGGGACAAATGACTCGTACTCAAAACCAACGTGGGACAAATCACTCAATTATGATGGAAATACTCATATCAAATGTGGGGTATATAACAATCCCCCACTTATTTACATGCATAATGAAAATAATAAAATATATATAACTTGCGTTACACAACGAATAGTCATGAAGTGGACTAGGTCTTTAACTTATGGTTGAATATGAAACACTAAGGAATCACATTATCGTCGCGTATGATTTTTTGCTCCTTTTTAATCGTGGAAGCATCGTTGAATATGAGCCTTATGCTGAATCCTCGATTCACAAGTACTCTAGGATCTTACGAATGATCCCTAAGAAGCGGCCTCTCACTTCTATACTTGTATAGGTAAACTTATCAAGAATGTCCACAACGCATCCTACAAAGCTATAAGTCTATTAAGGACTTAGAATTCAACATTTACCTGTTGTGGTAAACAAAAGTGCATAGGTCAGATATAGAGCTTTCGAAATAGTATCACCCCCACAATTTTCAAGTTATGCACTTTGAGATATATCCAAGTTTTCATCTCGCCAACGTCTAATATTGAATTGCCTTTTTAACTCTCATGATAAGATGCCAAATATATAACTTGTACCTTAGAATATAGTTGATTTCAATCAAGACATCGTTTGTATCGGTAATAGCCCTATATCTCGCATGACCTTTTTGATCTTATCTCCCGATAACAGTTTTGTTAACGGATCGGCTAGCCTTTGATTTGTTGGAAGATATTCAACTGTGATCTTCCCTTTCTTAACCATACTCCGAACATGATTAAATCTCATAGAAATATGTTTACTATGATCAGATATTCTCTCATTCTTTGCATTGTAAATCGCAACTTGATTATCACAATACAAAGTTATAGGACCCTTCTTCGGTTCTATAAAAGGAATAGTTCTTAGAAATCTTCTCAACCACAGAAGCTCTTTGGCAGCCATTGACATGGCTATGTATTCAGATTCCATTGAAGATAAAGCAACACAACTTTGCTTTTTCGATGCCCAAAAAACTATGGCACCTCCAACAGTAAATAACCATCCACTAGTTGACTTATAATCACTTGCATCTGATGCCCAATTTGCATCACTAAAACACTCAGGTGTAGATGCATTGCATTTGTAATGCAGACCATAATTCCTTGTTGACTTCAAGTACCTTAGTACTCGTTTTAGTTCCTTCTAATGATTTTCGCCCGGATTGCTAGTAAATCTACTCAATATGCCAATAGAATACGCAAGATCAGATCTTGTGTGATTCACCACATACATAATACTACCGATTATTTTGGCATATTCTCCTTGATTTATAGTTTCTCCTTCCTTTGGAACTAATTTTACGATTGGATTGATAGGACTTGTATCCTTGCAGTCAAAGTAATTAAACTTCTTTAACACTTTCTCAATGTAATGAGATTGTGTTAGAATGTAAGTTCCACCTCCCTTGAGCACTTTGACTCCCAATATGACATCGACATGACCTAAATCCTTGATGTCAAAAGCTTGCTTTAAAAACTCTTTGGTTTCATTCACACAATTTATGTTAGAACCAAAGATAAGCAAATCATCAATGTATAAAGTCACCACTACTTTATACTTAAGAGTAATCTTAGTAAAAACACAACTTTTTACTTTGCTACTCTTAAATCCGAACTTTTTAATTTCTTGCTTAAACTTTTTGTACCATTGTCGTGGTGCTTGTTTAAGCCCATACAAAGACTTCTTTAATTTGCATACTTTATGTTCTTCACCTTTAATAACATAACCTTCATGTTGATGCAACTAAATTTCCTCATCCAAGTCTCTATTTAAGAACACAGTTTTAACATCCATTTGATGAACCTCCAATCCATACATAGATGCAATAGCAAACATGATTCTGATTGATTTGAATTTAGAAACGGGAGAGAATGTTTCAAAATAATCAATCTCCTCCTTTTGACTATAACCTTTGGCTACCAATCTGGCCTTGTACTTATCAATAGTACCATCAGTTTTGAGTTTCTTTTTCAGAACCCACTTGCAACCAATAGGCTTGGTCATAGGAGGTAAATCAACAAGAGTCTATGTTTGGTTTTCAAGTATAGACTTGATTTCATCATCCATGACTCTTTTCCACATATCAGAATCTGATTGTGACATAGCTTCTTGAAAAGTTTTTGGATACTCTTCTAACATGTAAGTCAACATATCAATTCTATGTCTCTTACTTCTCCTCAATTCGATTATTTCATCATTCTCCATTTCTTCTAACTTCTCATCATTCACAATTTCATTTCCGATTATATGCTCATTAAGATCAAGTTCACCAAATAAATCACTATTTATTTCTATTTTATCAGCATCACGACTATTCAAATGCTCATAAAATATAGCATGCGCAGCCTCAAATACAATATTATCATGAAGCCTAAAAAATCTATATGCTTTACTCATACCAGAATAACCAATAAAACAGATTTAATTGCTCTACTACCAAGTTTTGGTCTATTCAAAGTTGCGTCCAAAACATATGCAATACAACCACATACCCTTAGATATTTAATACTAGGCTTACGCCCAATAAACAACTCAAATAGAGTTTTTATATGTTTCTTGTTTACAATGATGTTAGTAATGTAACAAGAACTCAATAATGCCTCTCCTCAATAACTCATTGGTAATTTTGAATGTATTAGCATGACACTAACCATTTCCATTAAGGATCTATTTTTCCTTTCGGCCACTCCATTTTGTGGTGGAGTATTAGGTGCTGGAAGTTCTCTAACAATCCCATTTTGTAAGCAAAATGATATAAACTCGTTAGATAGATATTCACCACTCATGTCCGATCTTAAACATTTGATCCTTAAATTGGTTTTATTTTCAACTTCCTCCTTGAAGATTTTAAACTTATTAAAGGCCTCATCTTTGGTTTTAAGCAAATACGCATAGGAGAACTTTGAATAATCATCAATAAAAGTTATGAAATATCTTTTACCATCTTTAGTAATATGCTCTTTATTATCACAAATATCCGTAAGGGTGGCCAACGGGGCAGGTACAGGGCGGGTCCCATCGGGACAGGACGGGATCCGACGGGACCCTACGGGATGGGGGGTAGGGACCGGCGGAATCCGCCGATGTCCCGTCCCATTCCCGGTCCTGTCGGAAAAGGGGACCGATATTATCGGGTCGGGTCGGGACGGGATAGAGGCGGGATCAGGTTTTTTCATTTTTTTTAACTTAATTTAAAAAAAAAATATATATAGAAACATCTCAATAATTGAACAAGATAGTGTAATAAAAATATTTCAATACTGTTTTTGTGCCTATTATATTATTTAATAGCAATATGATTTTTTTTTGTAATACAATTGTCAAAATTGCAACTTTGTGATGTTGAAAGTTGCAAATAACATAGTAAAATTGTAATTAAAAATTACATATTTAAAAACACTTTTTCTAGTTCTTTATAATTTCTTGTGGTTCTTCGGTTGAAATTGGTATTTGTTGGTCAAATTGTTCGACGTCGCTTCCACCTCCGTCGGATAAGATGTCGTTGTAGTTTTCGTCTGCTTCTTCGTTGATCTCCGGTTAACCGCACCTTCTCCGCTCCGCTCTTATTTAGTCTCTGAATAATACTGCAATCTCCAAGCTGTCTCCCGCTAATGAGTGTCTGTGCTCTCCTATTTGAAATCTGCCGGTAGAAAAATCACTTTCAGACGTTGTTGATGACGCTTGAATGTTCAACACATCTCGGGCCATCTTTGGCAGTGTCGGAAATGTCTTCTCATTCTCCCTCTAATATTTCAACAAGTCTTCACGTCCTTCTGCATTGAGAACTGCTTGGTACGGTACAACACCATGCAAAACAAAAACATCAAACTCGCTAATTTGATTAGTAGTGGTACCACCACACATTCTATTTCTAAGGCTTTCAATACTAGCCGCAGAAACAACATGTCTATTTTGAGGTTGTGTTGAAGAAGAAGAAGATGGTATGGAAGCCGGTTGGTTGCTATCACTTTCTTGTTGGTAATACCTATATACTTTTTTGCATTCATCTTGTATGTTAGACAACACTTCTTCTTTAGTTTGTTCAACATGTGGTGGGTTATTTGGATTTTTTGGAGTTGGAGGTGGAAGTACTGCTACACAATCATAAATAGTTTCAATAAGTGTTTTACAACCGTCTATTTTAATAGTCGGATTTAATACATCACCAATAATATAAATAGTGGAATAGGAATAAAATATTTTTTGATTTTGATAAATATTTTTTTAATAGCTGCCTTATAAGCTGGTTTTTCATATATTCACTAAGCAGTAAATATATTAGAGCTATATAAAACAACATAGTTGAAATAGTAGGATAATATATACCGAAAAATTCTTTTGTTGCTTGAAAAAAAATACTCTAGAAATACAATAGGTTCTGAAATTTTTTCCTAATCGCTATCTACAACCATATCAGTTGATTTTGATTATGGCGTTAAAAAATAAAGTTATTAGTCTTCTATAGTCATAAGCAACAAGTAGTTGCTCGTATAAAGAATTCCATCTAGTGGCTACTTCTTCGGGAATTTTTCTATAAGGTAGTCCGCAATCGTGACAAAAATTTTTATATTCTTTTTTTCGTTATATTTTATTACTTTTAAAAATAAAGTTTATAGCAAATTGTATTTTATTAAGAATGTCTTCAAAAAGTGATAGATCATCATTTACAACTAAGTTATAAATATGACATAGACATTTTATATGAAAATGATTTGAAAAAGGTGGAGTTAAAAGATCTCAATAAACCTCCCGTCTCACCCTGACCTTTTCCCATTTTAAATTTATATACAAATTTGACATCTCACTACTTGATTCTCTTCGTCCCTATAAAAAAAAATCCATGCATCTGATTTTAATTTTCATTTTATTGGGCCTCGTCTCATACTAGGGAGAATAGGAGGCGTTCCAGTTGGAGGTGCACTAGTGGGTGTGTCATCTAGATTAGTCGATGTGTCATCTAGATTAGTCGGTGTGTCCTCTAGATTAGTGGGTGTGCCATCTAGATTATCTTCTAAATTAAAGTCTTGTTGAGTTACAGAAAATATCTCCTCGTCTAAATCTAATGATATTTTAGGAAAAATTCATTTTCAAGCAAATCATCTTGTCTAGGAATAGGATGACTAGAAGAAGTGTCCCTGCCCTTGTTACCCCTACTAGAAGAAGCCTTATCCTTACCCTTAAACATACCTCTAAATCATTTCATTTTAATTATATGCTAATAAATAATTAAAGTTAATAAAATTAAGTGCGCTAATTAAAATAAAGAAACACTAATAATTTAATGAATGAACGAATGTACCAAACGTCGACGTATAATCGAGAGATTGAAAATTGAAACTTTGCTCGATTGATGATTCTCAAGCTATTTGTCAACTTGACTCCAAATGAATAAATAAAATTAAATATTTAATAGACAATGTACACTTGTAGAGAGATAGATTGAGATATTAGAGAGATTGTAGGAAGATTTGTGGTAAAGATGAAGAGAAAATGAGGTATTTATAGTTGGAAAATTGAGTTAAAGTGTAAATATAATAATTTTGGGGTTAAAAATAAATATTAAGGGGTAGAGGGAGGCCAAAAATGGTCGTTGCACAATAGTTATTTTGTGCAAAGGGGAGGGAATCGGGGGAGGGACAGGGGGAGGGACCGGGGCGGGATCGTGGCGGGACGGGGCTATCAGGATTGGGGCGGGACAAGCCCAGATTTCGTCCCGGTTCGAATCCCATTACATGTATTATTATTTTTTTAAGCGAGGTAGGGGCGGGGTTGGGGCGAGGTCGGGCCGACCCACCCCTTTGGCCATCCCTATCCGTATGAATAAGTTCAAGTAAACCATTTGTTTTAACAATAATTTTAAAAGAAGATTTAGTCAATTTGGATTGAGAGCAACATTCACAAGTTTTTGTGGTAAAAGTTTTAGATGACTTAGGAATAAAATCATTTGAAATCATATGATTCATAGCATTTATACCAACATGTCCTAGTCTATAATGTCAATTAACATGATCATCAACACAAAGTAAAACATCAAAAAAGTAAGCAGAAGATGCAGTCTTATTATAGTCAACATTCAACAAGTACATTTTGTCTTTCATATAACATTTTCCTACAAACTTCCCATTCTTAGTGATAGTCACTTTTTGGGAACCAAAGGCTACTTTGAAATCATTTTCTTCCAATTTGTGGACCGATACAAGATTCTTCCTCATAGATGGGATATAATATACATTTCTCAAAGTCCAAGTATTTTTCCGAAGTGAGGGGAAAGAATAATAGTGCATATGCCAAAAACTTCGCTTGATGACGCATTTCCCATGTAGATGGCCTTGGCCTCTTTCACCATTTCATATGTCTTGAACAAACTCTTGTTTGGGGTAACATGACAAGTAGCACCCGAGTCCACCCACCAATCAGTAATGTCATTATTGACAAGGCATAATTCAGACATGACAGCGACAAAGTCTTTGTCATCAACCACATTGATTTGTTCTTTTTTCTTGTCTTTCCCCTTACGGTGACGGTATTCCCTAGCATAGCGGCCAGGTTTGCCACAAACATAACAACTTTCTTTCTTTTTATTGTTGTTGTTATCCTTATTCCCATTTTTCTTAAAAAAATTTCCTCTTCTTGGACGTTCTTTGATTTCCCTTATAAGTTCCATGAAGGTTTTTATCATAAGCATAATTCACACCATCATTCTTCGAAGAAACTGAACCATCTCTTTTAAGGCTTTCGGTCTCAATTGAATACCCTGAAGAAGTTCATCCAAAGAGATAGGCTTTTTCTTATGTTTCAGTTTCTTTTGGTAATCTTTCCACGAAGGCGGAAGTTTACCAATGATGGTTGAAACTTGAAAAGTTTCAGAAATGGGTTCACCAACATCACCATATTATGTTGCTATATCATTTAACTCGTTAACCTGATCAATGACCGATCGAGAATCCACCATCTTGTACTCAACATACTTTTAACCAAAAAAGACTTATTCCCAACATCTTCATTGACATACCTTCGTTTTATAGCATTTCAGAGTTCTGCAGCAGTTTTGTGGATGTAAAAAAAGTTGAACAATGTGTTGTTCAACGACTGCAAAATTGTGTAACGGCAAACGAAATCATTATTTTGTCATTTCTTCGCCTTCTCTGTTGCCTCAGTCTTTTGTGCCTCCATTGCATCCGGATCAGTGACTTCCTCCGACAGCCTTCAAACAGAATATAGAATACATTTGCAATTGTCAAAAGGTACTCCATCTTTAAACTACAACGCTTGTAGTTGAGCCCTTTCAGCCTTTCCAATTTGTGTCCATCGTTCAACTGCGCCTTAACCAATACCGACTCCATTGCAGAAACTTAATACCTTTAAAATATAATAGGGTAATGGATTTAAAGATAGGTTAGGCACACCGAAAAATGATGTTATCTTTAAAGGTATTAATTCCTTCTTCTCAGGTGTAAAAGATTCACTAAGAAATTAACCTTCCAGAATACAAAACCTATAACTCTCAGAAATTCAAAATTTACACTCTAACGAATTTAAGAAGCAGAAATCGCAAGTATACAATATAGATTTTGAATGATAGAAGAAAGAATAAATCGCAGAGAATTGAATAACTCCGCATTTCTGCAAAGCACTAAATATTTATAGATACTCAATGGTTGGCCTGAAGCGTTGCAACACTTCCACGAAGGGATACTTCGTCCACGAAACAGTTCCGTTATAAAACTGTTTTCGTTTCCTCTCTATTTTAATAAATTTTTTTAATTATTTATATATATATATATATATATATATATATATATATATATAAGAGAAAGTTTTGAACTATTGAAGCTATTATTGATTTTCTTCGTAATGAATGGGAGTCCAAGAGCTTGACCAACATATTAAGTCCATTAATTCTTTTATAGCCACAAGAAAGTTCAAACTCTTACTCAAATATCAATGTGAGACAAATGATTCTTACTCAAAATCAATATGAGACAAATGATTCAATTATAATGAAAATACTCATATTTAATGTGTGATATATAACCATTAGAGACTTACAATATGTATCAGAGTCATTTTCAGAATCAGTCAGTGCTGCTGCCCAATTCCCAGTGTCATCATCGTTCAGGTCAGGTCAGGTCAGTGTTACTGGTCCGTAGCCCATGGGCCCATTATCATAACAGTTCACTTCACTCTCAAAAGTCCTCACAAATTCAATTCAGCCCCAACTACTTTTTCTTTCTCGAATTTGTGGCCCACGCTTTTTAATATTTGGTGACATAGGTGGGTGGTAACTTTTTCTGTTGACTGTCAAAAACATAAAGCTTATAAAGCAGATT
This sequence comes from Anisodus tanguticus, assembly GCA_034509755.1. Classification (NCBI taxonomy): domain Eukaryota; kingdom Viridiplantae; phylum Streptophyta; class Magnoliopsida; order Solanales; family Solanaceae; genus Anisodus; species Anisodus tanguticus. The sequence goes on along the minus strand of CM067562.1, from coordinate 23,978,618 downwards.
TTCATTATATACCAAATACCAAGCATCTTTATCATAATGACAAAGTAAAACGAATTATTAACTGGATCTATTAATAGTATATTTACCAAGATTTAAAACAAAACCCATTTGGAAATACCTTAAAATAATTGGAAGATATTTAAGCCTGACGTGGGACAGGATGATCAGTTGCATCCGGGAGGTTGCAAGAGAATTGTTAGGGGTCTCGCGGGGTAGCCGTGGTGGGTATCGAGGGGACTGGTGGTGGAATGGTAAAGTTCAAGAGAAGGTGGAAGCAAAGAAAGCGGCGTATGCGGAACTGGTAGAAAGCAAGGATGAGGTGGAGAAGTGGATGAATATGGAATTATATAAGATGGCGAGGAAGGAGGTAAAGCTAGCGGTTACGGCGGCGTTTGAACGCTTATATGTGGAATTAGAGGAAAAAGACGGTGATAAGAAGTTGTACAGACTAGCCAAGGCGAGGGAGAGGAGGGCCCGTGAGGTGCATCAAAGACGAGGACGACAAAGTACTGATGGAGGACGCGCATATTAGACGGAGGTGGAAGTCTTACTTCCATAAACTCTTGAATGAAGAAAGGAGATAAAGATATTGTGCTGGGAGACCTGGAGCAATCTGGAAGGTACTAGTATTTTTGGTATTGTAGAAGCATTAGGTTGAAGATGTTAAGGGTGTTGTTCGCAGGATGCGCAGGGGACGAGCGACCGGACCTGATGAGATCCCAATTGAATTTTGGAAGAGCACATGCAGGGCGGGTTTGGAGTGGTTGACTGAGTTGTTTAATGTCATTTTTAAGACGGCGAGAATGCCCAAAGAATGGAGGTGAAGTACAATGAAGCTGTTAAGCCACACTATGAAAGTTTGGGAAAGGACGTGGAGATGTGGGTGAGAAGAAGCGTGTCTATTTTTGAGAACCAGGTTGGATTTATGCCGGGGCGTTCGACTACAGAAGTCATTCATCTTATTAGGAGGTTGGTGGAGCAGTATAGGGAGAGGAAGAGAGACTTACATATGGTTTTCATCGACCTCGAGAAGGTATACGACAAAGTCCCTCGGGAGGTTCTATGGAGATGTTTGGAGGTTAGAGGTGTACCTGTGGAATACACTAGGTGATCAAGGATATGAATGATAGAACCAAGACTAGGGTACATACAGTAGGAGGAGACTCGGAGCACTTTTCAGTGATGATGAGGCTACACCAGGGATCAGCTCTTAGCCCATTCTTATTTGTCTTGGTGATGGATGGACTGACGCGACAAATCCAATAAGAGGTTCCATGGTGTATGTTATTCGAAGACGGCATAGTCCTGATTGATGAGACTCGCAACGGAGTGAACGCTAAGCTGGAGGTTTGGAGACAGCTTTGGAGTCTAAAGGGTTCAGGCTGAGTAGGACAAAACACAAAATACTTAGAGTACAAGTTCAGTAACGGGAGTGACCCTGAGACAAGCATGGAGGTGAGGCTTGGTACTCAGGTCATTCCAAAGAAAGGAAGCTTTAAGTATCTCGGGTCTATTATCCAAGGGAATGGAGAGATTGATGACTATGTCACACATCGTATTGGGGCATGGTGGATGAAATGGAGACTCGCATACGGAGTCTTGTACGATAAAAATATGCCACAAAAATTTAAAGGCAAGTTCTATTGGGTGGTGGTTATACCGACTATGTTGTGTGAGGCGGAGTATTGGCTAGTCAATATTTCGCACCTCCAAAAGATAAAAGTTGCAGAGATGAGCATGCTGAGATGGATGTGTGAGCACACAAGGAGAGATAGAATTAGAAATGATGATATCCGGGACAGAGTGGGAGTGACCTCGATGGAGGATAAGATGTGGAAAACGAGGTTGAAATGGTTCGGACATTTGCAGAGGAGAGACACAAATGCCCTAGTGCGCGAGGTGTGAGAGGTTGGCTATAGACGGGTTCAGGAAGGGTAGAGGTAGGTCGAAGAAGTATTGGGGAGAGGTGATTAGACGAAATATAGCGATGTGCAACTTACTAAGGACAAGACCTTAAATAGGGGTTGTGGATGATACGAATTAGGGTAGAAGGGTAGACGAGTAGTAGGTAGTCGAGCGTAGCACTACTTACGCTTACAAACTAATAGTTGTAGTGTTATTATTGTAGGTATGCTTAGCCTATCATACTAGTAGGTGCAATATTGCTTTATAGTCCTCTGTCATTTTATTTTTGTTGTTATGTGTTCTTTAATGTACTTTATTTGTCTTATTTACATGTGTTAGTTACTGCTTCCTTTTTCAGAATGTTCTATCATAGTTTATTCACTTTTGTTAACAGTATTTAATACTGCTTTAAATCTCTTATCCGGGTTTGACCGTTTCTCTTGCTTTGCTTGTGCTTGTGCTTGGTCTTGGTCTTGAGCCGATGGTCTCTCGGAAACAACCGCTCTATCTACCAAGGTAGAGGTAATGTCTGCGTACACTCTATCCTCCCCAGACCTACATTGTGAGATTTCATTGAATATGTTGTTGTATATTTAAGCATGACTGTTATTTTATTTTATTTTGAAAAACTTGCGTAAATGTATCCTTCGAACCAACTAGTTTAGCAACATGATCGAACTACACGTTGCGTATAGGTATATATAATATATGGATATTTAATATAAAATATACACTTTGACTATATATTTGTGTATACATAAGATATGTATATTTAATATAAAATATACCATACATGTATATATTTTATAAACTAGATGACCGAATGTATTTGACTGTGATTTTTCTTTTATTTTCCCAATTTCAGATTGACGCTCTTGTCCTATGTCTTTATTTCTCTCTTTTCTTTTGCAATTCATCTCTTATTTTTAGCCTTTTCTTTTTCTGTTGAGTGCAGATTTTGACAGGTGCTTCGTTTGACAGCCCCTCCGTAACCACATTCTGCAGATTTTTATTTCTTTTCATCTTTTTTGCAGAATAAATGCGAACAAGAATAAAGTATAATTATTTTTTAAATGTGTTGAAACTAATTTTATATTCTTTTCTTACACTTGCAGTTCTCCAGTAGTCCAGCTTTCGGAAATGACACTTTTTTTTTTGGAAAAGACACTACTTTTCACTCTTCTCATTCATGGAATAGACACAACACATCACACATATGGCATCTCTACATTTATGGAAAAATTTAAAAGAATTGAGTATTAGAAATAAAAACTGGATTATCAATTGCAAAAAAAACACCTTTTTTCAACATTTTTAGAGACCAACAGGTCATATCATTAAGGGCACCATGATGCATTAAATTTCCGTGAGCGCAGGATCACAAAAAGAATCGAATTATAAGAGTATTAAATACAATTTTATCATGCATTTTTTCAATAGATTATTTTTATGACTTGAACTCGTGTCATCAAAAAGATCACATCATAACTAGACAAAACAAACCTCCTCTCCATGTTCAACAACATTTACGTTCCATTTTATTAACAAAATTTAGTTACTAGTATCATTTTTGTTTAAGAATTACTAAAAGGAAACTACTTCTGTTGTTCTGCATATGTTCCACTTGCTGGACCCATATGGTCCAGCCAAATGTTCAACACCACTTTTCACACTTCTTGTTCACTAAATGGATGCACACATCAGTATCATCATAGAAGATTTTTTTTTTATATCCAGCTTTTCGATTTACGCCAGACTATTCCGAAAGATAGTAATCTCGATTACTCAGCACTACTACCAGTAAATCGCGGAATGTGCCTGAATGACCAGAGTTTGAGAAAATAGTAACTGATATCACCTACAAGGTCCTACTCTAGAAGAAAACAAATTGATCCCACCAAGTTTCGAACCCACACTGCAGACCTCCAGCTGAAATTTTTAAGTTCTCATTCTTTGCCATCCAGCTATGCCCGAAGGACTACACAAAAGGCTTTTTTTTTATATTCAGCTTACTAGCTTACGCCAGACTATTCCTGAAGATAGTAGTACCGGTCCCTCAACACTACTACTAATAAATCGCGGGATGCGGCTGAATGATCATGGTTTGAGAACAGAGCAACTGATATCACCTACAACGTCGTATTCCAGAAGAGAGCAAAGTGCTCTCACTAGGATTCGAACTTACGCTCCAGGCCTTCAACTGTATTTTAAATTTAAATCCTTTGGAGTCAAGCTATGCCCGGGGGAGTAGATGTAAATTTTCAAATGAGATGAAGCAAAGAAGGAAAAAGTGGACACATTCACAATTGTGAAAAACCAGAGAACAGTTAAAAGGGGGCACCCTAAATCTTGTCCACTTTCCAGAAAGCATCACATCATTACTAGACATAACATAATTCTATTCAGACTCAACTTGTACTTTCCCATTTCATTACCAAAACTTCTTTTGTGAAGCTCAAGTTTAAACATATGCAAGTGTACATCATGGCATATATGAAGCTAGTTATTAGGTAAAGCAAAATTAGAAACAAGTCTAATTCTAACAGCAATGAAAAGGATTGAACTTGCAATCAATTTCATGTGGGCAAATCAATCATATCATAAGTTTCTCATGGCTTTAATGGAAGAAATGTTCCTTTTTTCTCATTTTAAAACAGAAATATGTAAAGTCAAGCTCCTTCAAATTATCCAACAACTTCTCCTGCCCTCAAAAACTCCTGTAAAAGGTTTAGAAATTTAGAATCAGCTCACTTTGTATTAAGACCAAAGACTTATGGTTCATGCCTCATGGTATTCATCCAACAAATTGAATTGATCCTTATTATTTTCACCTTACACAAAGCTGAAAAGCTTCAAACAATTATCCAGACTTGCACACATCAGTTTCAACAAATAAGGCCAACACAGTATGTATGCATACAACAACAACATACCCAAGGGTAAAGTGCAGGCAGACCAGAGAGGTTACCCTTCACTCAAATAAAAACAAACCAAATACAGTATGCATCAAAACCAAAAAGATTTGAAAAGAATGGAAAAGCACACTCTTTGACATATAATGGAAGAACTTACTTTGTTATTGCTTCTCATTCAACAGTGAAAAACCCAAGAGAACCCCAAAAGGAGAAACCAAAACTTGGGGCAAAACCCAAAAAAAAGAGCCATCACTCTTTTCCACTTTTCAGAGAGCATTTACAAGCCTCCTCCACTTTCAGCATTTTCATATCATAACAAAAACTTAATATAATAAAAATAAAAAATAAAAAAAGAACAGTTTTCTGTATATTCTTTCTTCATAACTTCACCTTCTTCCCATCTCTGTGGACCCTCCTGTGGACTCCCCTTTTTTCCATTAATAGTAGATATTTTCTTTGCTATTTATAGCTAATTGTGATACATGAACGTTCTTGATTCATTTTTCATTTGCTCAAGCAGCAGCAACAGTATCAGTTCTAAAAGGGCAATCTTCTGCAGTTTTGTTAGGGGAAGTGGATTGTCTCTGTTGGTCCTTTTTTCTCATAGCTTTAATGGAAGAAATATTCCTTTTTCTCTCTTTAGCTTCATCCTTCTCTATCTGTTGTTGCCTGCATTCTTCAGTACAGAATGGTGTGCCTCCTCTGCAATACACAAATCACAAGAACAGTCAGAACTCTGGCACTCTCAACTAATAGTATCAACTAAAGCCCAACAACCATTCCCCTATCCCAAGAGTAATAGATATTAAGTCTTGTAAAGTAGATCTTTTATGCAAGAATATGAAGCAAAAAATTGTGGAGCAAGTATTATCTAAGCAAATCCCATTTCTCAAAAGAATAAGAAGAAAATCAAAGATTTTATCTTGAAATTGGAAAGTAAAACATAGAACCACAAAGAGCAATTCTTCCTTTTTTGTAGTATTACATTAAGTACTATAATAACTATTGAGTAAAAATGGGATCTTTAAAGCTTGAAAAAAGTGAATTTAAAGGAACCCCATTTCTTAATAGATATCAAGTCATGTAAACCATTGAATATACCATTTCTTAACAAAAAATAAATCTTGTATGCAGGAATATCAAGAACATATATTTCAAGCAAACCCATTTCCCAAAATAAGAAAAATCAAAGATTTCCACTTGCAATTGGAACAGGAATAAACAGAATCACAAAAAGCAACTGTTTGTTTTCTAGAAGTATAGCACAAACTACTTCATATTACCTTATTCCTTGAGTAAAAATTGGATCTTTAAAGCTAAAATAAAAGGAAACACGAATTTAAGGGAACCCCATTTCCCAAAGATTTCATCTTGCAATTGGTAAAGGAAAAAACAGAACCACAACAGGCAATATTTGTTCTCTAGATAAAAGTAAAGCCCAAAATGCTAACCCCTTCACCAACTCACCATTCATATTTCTATAATTTCTAGTAAAAAATGGATATTAAAGCAAAAAATAAAAGAAAACATGAATATAAAGAACCCCAAATGAGAAAAACAAAAAAATTGGATTAAAAGTTAAAGAAAACAAACCTGTACATGAAGATGTCACAGTTATCACCAATTCGTTTCTTGCAAAGGTAACAAGCATCCAAGAAATGTTGTTTGGGTTCTTCAAATCTACCATCATAGTATTTTCCAGCAGCAGTAACAACAGATCTTGGAGATGACATGGAAGAAGTAGAAGAAGAAGAAGAAGAAAAAGAGGAGAGATTTCTTAAACTATTTCTTCTTCTAGATGAAACTGTATAATAAAGTGGCCTATAAATCACAGGGTACTGATTATTCTTGTTATTATTATTGTTATTGTGATTAGTGTTGCCTGAAAACTGAGGTTGAGTTTCGGCTAAAGAGACAAGACCATCATCTTCTTCAATGAAACATGATCTTCTTCTTCTTGTTGATGATGGTGAGTCCATTTTTAGAGTTTATTAGTGAGTTATTAGGAGAAGAAGAGAGAAGGAAGAAGTGGGGTTTGGAGCAATGGAGGTGGAAAAAGGGTGATTATAAAGAAGGGGTCGCGGGGTATGGTGGGGGGAATGGGTGGGGTGGTGCGTGGGGGTGGGGTAGGGGAGAAGTGTAAATAATTTGGTTTATTTACACTTGCCTTTAAATATTTGTTACTCCATCAGTTATCAAGATTACTCAGTTTAAGTTTTTTCAAGCAAAAAATTGAGTTGCTTTTTAAAATGTTTTTTTAAGTACGATTTTGTAAAATTTTATCTTTGAAAAGATTAGAAATGAACACTTCTTTTATAAACTAAAAGACAATTTGAAATGAACACTTCTTTTTATAAACTTAAAGACAATTTAAGATGAATCATTAGTTAAAATAAAAGAAAATATAGATGAAAAAAGTAATAACACATATTCCTTGAGTTTGAGGTTGCGAGTGAATTTTTCAACATATAATTGTTCAGTTTGTGATTTTAGATTGTCATTGCATATTCCGCTTCTGTTCTATTACAGTTTTTACCGCAATTTGCTTAATATGTAGGGGTAAAAAATTATTTTACGATATTATACGTAATATATAAGAATATAAAGATTTTTATTAATTAATAATATATATATATATATATATATATATATAATTTTAATGTATCTTTGGGGTATGTCATATGTGGTGGCCGAGTAATCGCATAATCCCCACTAACTCCACATTGTGATAGTTTTTCTAAAAGTCCAAGAAGTCAAGCATCAACCCCATTAAAAAGTCAAGTACTAAAACAAATAGTACTAATAATAATACCATAAAAAGTCAAGCACCAAACCCCACTTGCCATTACTTGCACGTCAATTCATCATCCTCTTATTCACCCATGCAATGCCCCATCTCCCACACCATAACCAAACATATCCTAAGTAGGCGTTTGGGCATGAGGTAGAATCATAATTTCATATTTTGATTTTAAATTATCGTTTATTTATGAATTTACATCAAATTTCAATTTCAACTTCATATCATAATATTAAATTCCAAGTCTCCTAAAAGATATGATTTAGGATTTTAAATCACGATTTCAAAATTTTTTAAATGTAGAACTTGACTCATACGTTGGTATATATCTACAAATCATATAATCAAATATAAAAAAATGCAAATTGATAGTATAATTATAACAAAATTTACTCTTACCGACTATTTATCAACTAAATTTACTTTTGCAACTCATGTTCAATTTTTCTTTTTTATTGAACTAAAGTTTGATCAATAGAGCTTGTAATTTTTAGAAAACTTTTCTAGTAGCGTATTAATTTTGTTATGAATTATGATTTGGTCATTTGGTAAGATTGTATAAAAATTAATTTTTTTTTATAATTTTCACAACTTATGAGATTTTTATATTTATAAAAAAATACAACTTAAGAAATTCAAATTTCATATTCAAATTATTCTGATTTTAAATCACTGATTTGATATCGGGATTTGAAATCATGTCCAAAAGAGACGTAAGTTTATGCAGCGTCTGATTCACGTGCCTTCAATGTGAGGAGGGAAATACAAGGGAAAACGAATCCGTACGTGGAAGTCATGCAATTATTCAAATGAAAAAAAAGGAAGCCCACTAACTTACGCGTCACTAAAAACGAAGCCCTTTATATAACGTCATTCAGCCTTTTTTATTTATTTTTTATTTTGTTTTTGGTCGAGGAGAAGCTTTAACCTTTTTCGACAGATTCTTTTGTCGTTTTCTTCCATTTCACAGCTAATTGCTCCAAGTTCAGTGGGGCCCGGATTGAACCATAGAAAACATCAGCTTTTTGGGCCCATTTGATTGTGGGACCTACTCTTCTTGTCTAAAAACTATAGCTTGCCAGTGGGCCGGGCTCGGATCTGACGGGCCGGATTTGGCGGGGTCGGGACGGGACGGGCGAAGGGGCGGGTCGGGTTTGGCGGGACTTGCTCCAGTCCGGATCCCGTCGGAATCGGGTCGGGGCGGGGTCGGGATCGGGGCGGGTTCCAGCGGATTTTCCTTTTTTTTTTTTTTTAATAACATATGTATAAAAAAAACTCAATAAACAAGACAAGAAGGTGTAACAAAAACATCACAATGCTGTTTTTGTGCCTCTTATATTATTTAATAGACATATGATTTTTTTGTAATACAAATACAATTGTCTAAATTGCAACTTTGTGATGTTGTCCAAAATTTGCAAATTACATAATAAAATTACAATTAAAAATATTATATTCTCAAAAAAACTTGTTTTAGTTGCTTGATAATTTCATGTGGTTCTTCGGTTGGAATTGGTATTTGTTGGTCAAATTGATCCATGTCGCTTCCACCACCTTCGGATAAGATTTCGTTGTAGTTATCGTCTTCTTCTTCGTTGATCTCCGGTTGACCGCACTTTCTCCGCTCCGCTCGTATCCAATCACTGAATAATACTGCAATTTTCAAGCTCTCTCCGGCTAATGAGTGTCTGTGATCTCCTATTTGATATCGTCGGACGAAAAAGCGCTTTCAGACGCAGTTGATGACACTTGAATGTTCAAAATATCTCGGGTCATCATTGAAAGTGTCGGAAAGGTCTTCTCATTCCCCCCAAAGATTTCGAAAGTCTCCATGTCCATCTTCATTGATAACTTCTTGGTACGGTACGAACCCCGCAAAACAAAAATATCCAACTCGCTAATTTGGTTAGTAGCGGTGGCCGCACATTCTATTTCTGAGGCTTTCAATACTAGCCGCAGAAACTTCATGTCTTTTGTGAGGTTGTGTTGAAGATGAAGAAGATGGTATGGAAGCCGGTAAGTTACTAGCATTTTCTATTGGTAAAACCTATATATTTTTTTTGCGTTGGTCTTCTACGCTAGACAACACTTCTTCTTTAGTTTGTTCAATAAGTGGTGGGTGATTTAGATTTTTTGGACTTGGAGGTGGTAGTAATTCTATACAATCGTAAATAGTTTCAATAAGTGATTTAGTACCGTCTATTTTAATAGTCGGATTTAATACAACACCAATAATATAAATAGTGGGAATAGGAATAAAATATTTTTTTATTTTGATAAACATTTTTTTAATAGCTGTCATATAAGCTGGTTTTTTTCATATATTCACTAAGTAATAAAAATATTAGAGTTATATAAAACAACATAGGTGAAATAGTAGGATAATATATACCGGAAAATTCTTTTGTTGCTTGAAAAAATTTCTCTAAAAATACAATAAGTTCAGAAATTTTTACCCAATCACTATCTACAATCATATCAGCTGGATTTTGATTATGAGAGTTAAAAAATAAAGTTATAGGTTTTCTATAGTCATAAGCAACAAGTAGTTGCTCGTATAAAGAATTCCACCTAGTGGATACTTCTTCTGGAATTTTTCTATAAGATAGTCCACAATCGTGACAAGTTTTTTTATATTATTTTCTTCGTTGTACTCTATTACTTTTAAAAATAAAGTTTATAGCAAATTGTATTTTACTAAGAATGTCTTCAAAAAGTGATAGACCATCCTTTACAATTAAGTTATATATATGGCACACGCATTTTATATGAAAATGATCTGAAAAAGATGGAGTTAAACTATTCTTTAAAATTGTAATAGCGTAATTGTTAGAAGAAGCGTTATCTAATATAATAGTCATAATTTTATCGGTTATTCCATAATAATGGCACACTTGATAAATATTTTCTGCAATAAAAGTACCAGTGTGCCTATCATCTATATATCTATACGCTAAGATACGTTTTTGCATAGACCATTTATAATCTATCCAATGACAAGTTACCGTTAAATAATCATGGTTGTTAGTACTACGATCTATATCAAACGTGATAGATACTTTGCCATTAAAACGATATAATGAATAACGTAAATATTTTTGATATTCATGTGCGAATTTAAATACATCTCTCTTAACAGTTGATCTAGGAAAACCGTTAAAAGCAGGATTATATATATCTCTAATGTAATGAATAAAATCGGGAGATGAAGGAAATGAAAAAGGCAAACCCTCCACAACAACTAATTTTCATATTGCTTCCCTATCTCTATGTTTATTGTATTTAGGGCCTACAATTTCCCCCGTCATGTGGTTAATTTGACCCTGTACTTGGTCCGAGACAATATGTGAACCTTGTTCCGATGGAGCGGACGTTTGCACACCCGGTTTTGAAGCCTGGTATTAGGCATACCTAGCTGGATGAGCACTTACTACGTGTCTAATTAAACCCCCGGTCCCACCGTGACCTTTTCCAGTTTTAAATTTTAAAACATTTTTACAAATTTTACATCTAGCTACTTGATTCTCTACGTCCCTATCAAAAAATACTCATGCATCTGATTTTAATGGTCGTTTTGCTGGACCTTGTCTCATACTAGGGGGAATAGGAGACATTTCAGTTAAAGGTGCACTAGTGGGTGTGTTGTCATCGACATTAGTGGGTGTGTTGTCATCAACATTAGTGGGTGTATCATCTAGATCATCGTCTAAATTAAAGTCTTCTTGATGTCACGACCCGACCCGACGGGCCGCGACTAACCGCCCTAATGACGTCATTATACTTACCTGTCACACATAATCCAACTAACCCTTAATGAGTCGGAAATCCGGCGGCACAACGCTGCAATAACAACATATGCCAGGGTAGGCAAGCCGACAAGGCTTCCTTTACCCCCGAATGCACCTGTCTCCTGAGGAGTCACAACTAGCCAACACAACATAACAAGCAAGCCGACAAGGCTGCTACCAGATAGTAACGTATATACATGGGAACACCCTAGCACATAATACAATAACATGACTGACCCAAACAGAGTCATAACCCTTACATACGTACAACCCACCACTTGTCTACGGACCTCTATAAGAAGAAGAACGACATATGACGGGACGGGGCCCCGTCGTGCCCCTAAATACAACGAAAGCTCTAAAGAGATTCGGTACCAACATGACAAAACTGCGGATCAAAGGAGCTTTCCAACTTTCTGAGTAGGAACCTAGGCACGAGGTTCACCAAACCGAGAGCATGTACTGCGGGCATGAAACGCAGCCCCAGAGAAAGGGGGTCGATGCGAAATAATGTACGAGTATGTAAAACATGAAGTGCAAAATAAATCATAAGTAGCCAACGAAACATGAGATCGGTATAAAAATCGGGATCCAAATCCAACTGTGCCATAAACCATAAAAGTCACCGTGTGCCTTATAAACATGAGAGGCAAGTCAAGAAAAACATGCATGCACAATCCATATACATATATATACACCGTAACGTAACCCGGCCCACTAATGCGGGACTCGGTGAATCATATCATAACCCGGCCCGTGCGGGACTCGGTAAATCATCTCTCATCTATGGATCCATCCTACGTAACCGGCCCTCTAGTGAGGGTCTCGGTGAACAATGCAAGGCTGTGCACGAGTCGTAACCGGCCGGGACTCGGTGAGGTGAAGTAGTAACACTTAGCACGAGTAGATATCATGAGTGCCATGCAAGTAAAAATCATCATTTGACTCTCAATAAAATCATTACAATAATGTCATAATAAACTCTTTCTTTGAAAAATCATAGGCACTTCTCATAACAATCCTCTTTAGGAATTAAACTATATAAGAATTAAGTACGTCCGCCGTACTTTCATTAAAGCATGCCAAAAGAAAGAAGTAAGGGTTTCACATACCTCTTAGACGAATTAATCGACTAAATATTAGCGTACGCCTCGTTTTAGAACTTCAACCTTGTTGTCGAATTTATCTAAGTTCCGCGGGTCCTTGTAAGCCCCTATGAATGCTTATCTACATCATACGGATGATTTAAATCATAATCGACACAACATATTGAAAACAGATTCTTAGGGATATTCTAACGAACACCTTAACGAGCGTAGAACCTATATTCCTTCTATATCGAAATCTATGTAGTGAAACATCCAACTCTCTTAATCCTCCTTCTTATACTACTACAATCTCCAAAACGTACCACAATTTCACATGCAAACCCAGGTAACTCCCAATTAAAGCGATCTAACGATACCCGACCCAAATTCGCATTTGTCGACAATCGTCTTAAGAACTAATAGCAAGAATCAAGTCCAAAACTTGTACAAACTTAGAGAATAAGGAAGATTACCTCTCTTAAATACGCGACGAGTACCGTCGAATCTGTCATCCCAATAGCTTCCGACAAAACTGAAACAGCACCCCAAAATCGACTTGCTCCAGAATTCTTTCGCATTCAAGGTTCTTGTAAGGCTCCTGAGTTTCTAAGCTTGTTCTTGGCTTCGATTCTCTTGGAATCAAAGCCTAGAACACCTTGAATTCTCCCTCGTTTTGGTTATATGGAAGCTCCCGAAAATCCCTAATTTTTGGTCAAAAATTTCGGAAACCCATCAATTGAGCTTGCTCTGTTGCTAGAAATGTGACCCTTTAATCCCTCATGGGTTCTTGAAGAAGATGAAGGTTAAAGAAATGGAGTGAAGAGATGGAGAAGAGAAAAAAAAATGGAGAAGGGAGGCCCTTATGGGCACTGTTCTCGGTCGATCGATTTGGGGCTTAGCCACCCCCAAATCGATTATAACATCTCACTTACCTACTCCCACTATAAATTGTCCCCTCCCTAATTAATTAATCCCACAATTAATTAATTATACACACAATTAAATTTCCGGTCTCCAATTATTTAAGTCCCGACGATTACTAAAATCCTCTTATGTCAATATCATACTTCCCGTAATAAAATACCAGTCTATACTCTCTCCGGGATACACACTTATTTAACTCCATCGTCACACTTCCTAAATTCTAAAATTATTTCGGGATCACGCCCTTTTATATACTAATCCTCTTATTAATATACACAAGTACAACGAAATTTTCCGGGTCCGGGTCTACTTACCTACGCTATGAGTTCAACCACTATCCGAAAATACGGGGCGTTACATCCTTCCCCCCTTAGAAACATTCGTCCTCGAATGTCGATACGGCATTTCTAACCTTTGACACCATACAAAAAGAATACACAAATTGCTATTCCAATTCCTCAAAAACAAGGGGTATGACATTCAGGGATTAATTCAGACTATCTTTTAAACTGTGAGAAGATACATATCCATCCATAACTACTTCTAAAGGATAGACTCAAGTTTCATATGCGAACCAAAATAACACATGGTGACTACATTCTTTAAATTCAACAATAGGTAAAGAAGGTAGAAGATCCTAATATCTAATTTTAGAGTTCTATACGCAACCTAGTTATTTATAAAAGCTCACACCTCAATACAATTAGCCATGCAACTGTTTTTATACCATTGCGGTTGATACTTTTATTGCACTGTTTTTGGGCTAGAGTGCAGCAACACAACTGCTGATTTTTTATTTTTTTTTACTCTACCCATGCCCAGAATTACAGCCTACAGCTGTCTCAAAATAAAGGCAGCAACACGTGTTTGTGCAGGGCACAATTCCACCAAAATACGGCGGTGATTACGGTAGCAAATAACGACAAAATAGCGATCAATGGTAGCCAAAACAGCAATGACTAAATAACAGCAGAAAATGAGCTCAAATAACGAGTCCAAAATAGCGACCAAGACGGCGGCTAAATACGGCGAGCGAGCTCAAATAACAGCCAAGATAGCGACCAAGGCACGGCTAAATACGAGCGAAATCTAACGACGACCAAAACATCAACCACAAAGGAGGTATAATGCAGCAAAATTTGGTTCAATGCATCCACTACTTACCCCATGGCACAAACCCGGCACACCTCGCTCGGCTATACCTCACACAACACACACACATGTCTTCCTATAGTGTAGTATCTGTCTTATCCTTGAGGAAAGGACGGCGACTCATCAAGATCATGTACTACGAAAAATATCTTTATGCACCTTGGATAAGAATGCGGCATTTTGTAATCAAAATAGAATGGCCCAAAAATTTTGCAATAAGTCCTACCCAAAGTAAAGTGTTAATGGCTAAGGTATAGCAGGTCCTCAAGGTCAAATTATCTCAAAATATGACAAGTTCCGGCCTTAAACACACGGCATTTATCCCCTCAACTCGCTAACGCTGCAAAGCAACTATAATTCGGAATTCGGTATTTTAAGAGACACAAGCCTTAACAAGGAATGTAGATAACTAGGAGAGGACAACATGCTTGAAAACGGGACCTTTGAGACTAAAAAGGGGGCAACAACATCTGTGCCAACCGAGGCAATAATATATGATTAAAGGCCCACGAGAGACGACAATAGCGAATAACAAAACGACGGCTAATCGGCGGTAACAAGACTAGTCTAAACATGCTAGACATTTCATAAACAAGGCTGGTCCTTAGGCAACATAAAAACAAGTAACTAAATGCAACCTACTGCGGTTAGGTGTGCGAAAATGGGGCTTGACCATGTTGAGCCTCTATTCCAAGCATAACCGGTCGGCACCTTAATTAATACGGATTCATTTACCAAGTTCAGGTCTAGATTGGTGGTGCCACTCACCTATGGACATGGCTATGTAAAGCCTAACATCAGGGGAAAAAAAACAACTCGAAATGCCAATACTAAGTCAAACACCCCTTTATACCATAGTTAATAGACATCAAATACTTGCCGGATTAATCTTGCTTCAATATCCGCACCTAACCTATGATCACACCATATCCGGGCCACAACAAATACCCTAAGAGGCTGCATACCAACAGTCCATATAAGCAGAATTACAGGGTCCCGAGGAATTTTCTGAATCATCCTTTCAAGACTAGCATGCGGAAATTATCCTAAGCCTATCATTTTAACTTGTTGGGAACATATGTCAACTAGCATAGTGGTCCTAAGCTTTTATTCCTATCTTACACATGCACTTAAACTAGGTGGATTGGTTTACACATTGGCAATGATAACATGGATACATGAATGGGTGCAGAAATACTCTTTTCTAGGCATTCATAACATAACTTCAACATTCAGACCACATAAAGTTCAAGTTACAAGAACATAGATACAACAAGTACATACCTAAGAAAACAACTTAGGAACTAAACTTCCCTTTGGACATACCACAACCTCTTGGGTCAGTGTTAAGCTCATAAATTCCAACAATAAACTAAAATAAGTCCTTTGGTTTAAAAAAACAAAAATTCCGGTTTATATCACGGTATGCATCCATAGAAGTAACAAAGATATCAATAGCACGACGGGACATTATGTAGTCATAATTGAAGCTAAACATGTCATTGGAGACCACATGTAGGCTACATCATTCCAAATTACCGGATACCACATAGAAAAACCAAAAACGATGGCGAGCATATTCTCTAAGCTTATACTCAACCAAGGTTACTATCGTACTTATATGAAAAATGTAATAGAAGCCACACCGATCTTTTTACTATAACCAATAAGTCATAGGTTACTCCTAACTTTAGGTTAGATTCATATCACGTCGGAATTGTATCTACCAACACTAATCACTTCGAAATCAATCCAAACAAGGTTATTATCGCTTAACTTATGCATACAATAGTTTAAAAGTCATTTCATGATTCAACTAAAATTACACCGGACTATACAACAACCTTATCAATCAACATGCAAAATCCACATATTCCTTTTTGATTAATCCAAACATATAACCATTTATTTAGGCATGCTTAGTCATGTCTTCTAACATACCCCCAAATCGGTAAAGCAGGCTCGGAATCTAGGTAATATTCATAATTCACAATTCACAATCATCACATAGGCTACCCTTTATCAATTCCCATCATAATTAACATCACATAACCTCAACCATATCAACACACTTAAGTCATTCTCTTCTAGTTTTAAATTATCATATCAGACGATATAAGACAAGTTTTGCTAAATAGGACAACTAATCTTGTTCTTAATTAGAGGCGCTTGTTTTAGGTAGATAATATGACCAAACGACTTACAGATAGCCAAAGAGTTTCCAAAATAATATATCGGTCATCACATTAATTTAAATAACCCATACATGCTAAACCTAACTTCAATCGAACACCTCGCCAATCCATGTCATGCTAACCTCATCACTACTCACTTAATAACTTAACCAAATCGGCGAGAAGCAAGGGAATGCACATAGTTGAGGAACTACTCAGATATTCATCTTTCATTTTTCATTGGGACATGCCAAGGATAGATATGACCCTTTACCCAGCAAAACATACACCAAATAGGCTCCTAAACTATCCTTCAGATCACGACAGCACTTAAACAAAATACACATCCATTTCAAAGTCATTAGGTGATCCTATCATAATTATAACAACATCCTTATGCTAAATCTTAGTTCCCTTATTATAGGCAGATAACTAAATAACTAAAAGCATTAAGCCCTTCAATCATTTACACGGGTCATACAAGGTCAAATGACTCGTAAACCTAACAAGACAACCACTTAACACACAAATAATCGTCACACAATACTCTAACATTGTTTTCATCAAGCGAACACCTGCTAGACATTAATAGAGTAGTCACAAATAGCCACAGTATTCACATATATTACATAATGCTTGGCATAATATATTCAAGGTTTAATAGTTAACTAAATAAGTAAACCGTTTATTGCGTGCAAGAGACATTCCTGGAATTATGTAAATACTCAATTTTCCACTCCCTTAAGCAACTATTGACAACATGTTTAGCATACGAATCTATTCCCTATTTAAGAGATAAAACGCAGACTTGGGTTATTAGAACATTTTGCATTCTACATTATGATACGCAAAGACAATTACGGGGGAAATTTTAATCAAACATAAAAGATATCTAGGCAAGTCTAATTAACTGTTTAGAGGTAGTTACACTTAGCAAAATTGGCAAGGATAGGTCCTAACACAAGTGATTTATACTCAACCCACATACTGTACAGGGACATTAACGGACCACCTTGTTTCGAAAGAAGTATGACCAAAACGGAATACATTTATACATAACATGGATAGCATAACTCATAAGAAAAGCTGGAACACATCAACTTAAACCGGGTAATATTACAACATGTAGAGGACCATCTACTCCTAAGCCCCATCCACAAGTAGGACAACCCGTTAACGACTATCAACTACCTGTTTGAACAAATTTCAAGGACTTATCCGGACAACTTGCTCCAGAGACAACAAACCTTATATGTACAACGATAGCAATTCCAATTTTTGGCATATCTCATATTCCTATTCATTTTAACATAAGCATACCAAGGAGTCATCACAACTAATAGACTTCACATATACCACGTACTATAACCCAGATCAAACATAAAATATTTTACTC
Source organism: Anisodus tanguticus (assembly GCA_034509755.1). NCBI lineage: Eukaryota > Viridiplantae > Streptophyta > Magnoliopsida > Solanales > Solanaceae > Anisodus > Anisodus tanguticus. Next base: position 23,960,476 of record CM067562.1, on the reverse strand, counting down.
AAGAAGGCCTTGTATATCTAAGGTCTCAACGATTATCTAATATTCTAAGAGTCTCAAATATTCCATGTCCCAAGCTTACATTATTTCTTCCCGTATACGTGTAAGATAGTTTCTCATAACCTCAAATTCATATTGCCCTTCGGCGCGTCGCTTTCTTTGGAGGCATAGGCGTAACACATTAATACGTCGAGAGGGAATAACCTAATAACATAGCTCTATCGCACGATCTTAGAGTAAGAAGAATAGAAACCAATCTAAAATATCCGACAGCCTCCTGCGTATAAGTATGGTGCACAACATACCCATACACAAGACTCTACTAGACACGGTCTGTAGACATTCCGAGGACTAACTGCTCTGATACCACTTTTGTCACGACCCGACCCGACGGGCCGTGACTAACCGCCCTAATGACGTCATTATACTTACCTGTCACACATAATCCAACTAACCCTTAATGAGTCGGAAATCCGGCAGCACAACGCTGCAATAACAACATATGCCAGGGTAGGCAAGCCGACAAGGCTGCCTTTACCCCCGAATGCACCTGTCTCCTGAGGAGTCACAACTAGCCAACACAACATAACAAGCAAGCCGACAAGGCTGCTACCAGATAGTAACGTATATACATGGGAACACCCCAGCACATAATACAATAACATGACTGACCCAAACAGAGTCATAACCCTTACATACGTACAACCCACCACTGTCTACAGACCTCTATAAGAAGAAGAACGACATATGACGGGACATGGCCCCGTCGTGCCCCTAAATACAACAGAAGCTCTAAAGAGATTCGGTACCAACATGACAAAACTCTGGATCAAAGGAGCTTTCCAACCTTGAGTAGGAACCTAGGCACGAGGTTCACCAAGCGAGAGCATGTACTGCGGGCATGAAACGCGCCCCCGAGGAAAGGGGGGTCGATGCGAAATAATGTACCGAGTATGTAAAACATGAAGCACAAAATAAATCATAAGTAGCCAACGAAACATGAGATCGGTATAAAAATCGGGATCCAAATCCAACCGTGCCATAAACCATAAAAGTCAAAATTTGTGCCTTATAAACATGAGAGGCAAGTCAAGAAAAACATGCATGCTGTCCATATACATATATATACCGTAACGTAACCCGGCCCACTAATGCGGGACTCGGTGAATCATATCATAACCCGGCCCATGTTGGGACTCGGTAAATCATCTCTCATCTATGGATCCATCCTACGTAACCCGGCCCTCTAGTGAGGGTCTCGGTGAACAATGCAAGGCATGCACGAGTCGTAACCGGCCGGGACTCGGTGAGGTGAAGTAGTAACACTTAGCACGAGTAGATATCATGAGTGCCATGCAAGTAAAAATCATCATTTGACTCTCAATAAAATCATTACAATAATGTCATAATAAACTCTTTGCTTTGAAAAATCATAGGCACTTCTCATAACAATCCTCTTTAGGAATTAAACTATATAAGAATTAAGTACGTCCGCCGTACTTTCATTAAAGCATGCCAAAAGAAAGAAGTAAGGGTTTCACATACCTCTTAGACGAATTAATCGACTAAATATTAGCGTACGCCTCGTTTTAGAACTTCAACCTTGTTGTCGAATTTATCTAAGTTCCGCGGGTCCTTGTAAGCCCCTATGAATGCTTATCTACATCATACGGATGATTTAAATCATAATCGACACAACATATTGAAAACAGATTCTTAGGGATATTCTAACGAACACCTTAACGAGCGTAGAACCTATATTCCTTCTATATCGAAATCTATGTAGTGAAACATCCAACTCTCTTAATCCTCCTTCTTATACTACTACAATCTCCAAAACAAGTACCACAATTTCACATGCAAACCCGGTAACTCCCAATTAAAGCGATCCTAACGATACCCGACCCAAATTCGCATTTGTCGACAATCGTCTTAAGAACTAATAGCAAGAATCAAGTCCAAAACTTGTACAAACTTAGAGAATAAGGAAGATTACCTCTCTTAAATACAGCGACGAGTACCGTCGAATCTGTCATCCCAATAGCTTCCGACAAAACTGAAACAGCACCCCAAAATCGACTTGCTCCAGAATTCTTTCGCATTCAAGGTTCTTGTAAGGCTCCTGAGTTTCTAAGCTTGTTCTTGGCTTCGATTCTACTGGAATCAAAGCCTAGAACACCTTGAATTCTCCCTCGTTTTGGTTATATGGAAGCTCCCGAAAATCCCTAATTTTTGGTCAAAAATTTCGGAAACCCATCAATTGAGCTTGCTCCTGTTGCTAGAAATGTGACCCTTTAATCCCTCATGGGTTCTTGAAGAAGATGAAGGTTAAAGAAATGGAGTGAAGAGATGGAGAAGAGAAAAAAAAATGGAGAAGGGAGGCCCTTATGGGCACTGTTCTCGGTCGATCGATTTGGGGCTTAGCCACCCCCAAATCGATTATAACATCTCACTTACCTACTCCCACTATAAATTGTCCCCTCCCTAATTAATTAATCCCACAATTAATTAATTATACACACAATTAAATTTCCGGTCTCCAATTATTTAAGTCCCGACGATTACTAAAATCCTCTTATGTCAATATCATACTTCCCGTAATAAAATACCAGTCTATACTCTCTCCGGGATACACACTTATTTAACTCCATCGTCACACTTCCTAAATTCTAAAATTATTTCGGGATCACGCCCTTTTATATACTAATCCTCTTATTAATATACACAAGTACAACGAAATTTTCCCGGGTCCGGGTCTACTTACCTACGCTATGAGTTCAACCACTATCCGAAAATACGGGGCGTTACACTTGAGTTCCAGAAAATAGCTCCTCGTCTAAATCTAATGGTATTGTTGGAAAATGTTGAGTATGAACAAAATCATCATGTGTAGGAATATGATGAGTAGAAGAAGTACCCTTGCCCTGGTTGCCCCTACTAGAAGAAGCACCCTTACCCTTACCCTTAAACATACCTCTTAATCCTTCCATTTTAATTATGATAATAAATAATTAAAGATAATAAAATTAAGTGCCCTAAATAAAATAAACAGACAATAATAATTTAATGAAGGAACGAATGTACCAAACGTCGACGTAACGTCGACGTGTAATCGAGAGGTTGAAAATTGAAACTTTGCTCGATGGAAGATCCTCAAGCTAGTTTCCAACTTCACTCACAATTCCCAAATGAATAAATAAAATTGAATATTTAGTAAACAATGTAGACTTGTAGAAAGATATATTGAGAGAATAGAGAGATTGTAGGAAGATTTGTGAGAAAGATGAAGAGAAAATGAGTTATTTATAGTTGGAAAATTGGGTAAAGAGTAAATATAATAACTTATGGGTTAAAAATAAATATTAAGGGGGTAGGGGGGGTTGGGAGAGGGGGGAGGCCAAAAATGGCCGTTGGTGCAACGGATATATTTGCAAAGAGGGGGCTTTCGGGGCGGGATCGGAGGGCTCGGGACGGGCCTGGGGCGGGCTCGTGACGGGTCGGGACGAGACATTGTCCCGTCCCGGTTCGAATCCCGCTATCGATTTTTTTTTATACTAATCGGGGTCAGGGTCGGGGCGGTGTCGGGTCGAGGTTGGGTCGGGGTCGGGGCGGTGTCGGGTCGGGTTGGGTCGGGGTCGGGGCGGTGTCGGGTCGAGGTTGGGTCGGGGTCGGGCCATCCCGGCCCACTGTCCAGCCGTACTAAAAACCATTTATCATCATCATTGTGGAAACGTGAGAATAAGAGATTTTACCTATTGCCAGTCACTCTCGGAAACCGTCAAAGCAAGGTTAAATTTCATTTGTACCCTTCAAATTCGTCTTGTTGCACCTTCGGTAAAATAGAAAAGTGAACTTTTAGTTTAAACTTTAAAGTAGGGTTGTCCAACGGGGCAGGGCGGGGCGGGTCCCAATGGAATGGGACCCGACGGGACGAGAGAGGGTCGGGACGCAGTCTTCGATGGGCCAGAAGAGATCCCGTCCCGTCCCACATCCCATCGGAATAGGGGCTGGAATTTGGGGGGACGGGTCGGGATTTGAGATTTTTTTTCCACTTAATTTTAAAAAATAATATATATAAACACTTCAATAATTGAATAAGATAGTGTAATAAAAACATCTCAAGACTGTTTTTGTGCCTCTTATATTATTTAATAGAAATATGATTTTTTTGTAATACAATTTCAAAATTGCAACTTTGTGGTGTTGTTCAAAAGTTGCAAATCACACAGTAAAATTGCAATTAAAAAATTACATATTTAACCATACTTTTTCTAATTTCCTCACAATGTCTTGAGGATCTTCGGTTGGAATTGGATTTTGTTGGTCAAATTGTTCGACGTCGCTTCATGTTCCCTCGGACAAGATTTCATTGTAGTTGTAGTGTTCTTCTTTGTTGATCTCCGATTGACGGCACATTCTACGCTCCGTTCGAATCCAATCTCTGAATAGAACTGCAATCTCCAATGTGTCTCCCGCCTATGAATGTATGTGCTCTCCTATTTGAAATCTTCCCGCAGAAAAAGCGCTTTCAGACGCTATTAATAACGCTTGAATATTCAACATATCTCGGGCCGTTTTTGCTAGTGTCGGAAATGTATTCTCATTCTACCTCCAGTATTTCATCAAGTCTTCATGTCCTTCATCATTGACAATTAATTTGTACGGTACTATCATGACCCAAATCGGAGGGTCGTGACGGACACCCGGACCTTACTTGCCGAGTACCACTAATCATATATCTAGCATATAACCGTAATTTCTTATGGTCCACGAGGGCCGTCACGAGATACCCTACTGACATTGGAAATAGTAAACTGAAAAAAAGTTATGTAAAATCCTACAACCAGAATGACACAACCAATATACATATTCATACCAAGGCAGACAAGGCCATACACGACTACTATACACAAGACATATGTCTACAAGCCTCCAAAGAGTACGTAACATCATAAGGTCGGAACAGGGCCCCGCCATACCCCTATGCATATAAAAAATATCATATCACGACTAAACTGCAACTTTGGAACAAATAGAGTGCTCCAATATCAGTTGAACCAGCAACCTACTAGTGCGAACCGTTACCCTCTTTACTTGAACCTGCGGGCATGAAACGCAACGTCTCCCGACAAAAGGGACGTCAGTACGACTGATGTACCGAGTATGTCAGGCATGAAGAATAGCATAATAGAGACCTGGAAGTAACATGAGACAAGAACCAACCAACCAGTAGAGAATGTCTCTGAGGGCCATAATATGCCTAAGTGTCCTGCACAATACGGTCATACATATACATATACATATGCGTATATAACGCCATAAAGCCTCTGTGGGCATCCCATCATATCATATCGGCCTCTGTGGGCATAATCATTATCATATCTATACCAGCTGCAGGCAGTGTGCGTATATAACTCCTTCATTTTCCCATCCCCATACATATATAATGGATACATATAGTAGAGTATATAACTCATTTGAGGTCAATGTATGTACATGAATATAATGCATGAATGATAATAAGACACTCTGAGCTTATCGGAGTGACGTAATGCGTTTCACCTCCGATTAACATCATGAATACTAACATCTTTTCCATATACCTCAATAAGGATTTAGGAACATATTTAGACATGCTTTGAACATAGGAATAAATAACATGAACATCCTTAACTACTAAGAGTAGAATCATTTATGAAATAATATTACGTTTACGTTCCGTACTTAGAACATGCCAAAAGAAAGAATGATTTGCCTTAACATACCTTTGAACCGACATTCCAACGATGATGATGAACCAACCTTCTTTATAGGTTAACATTAGACAAGAGGAACGAGTCGACTCTGCCTCGAGCTTGCAAAGAACACAAGGTTGTAAAACCCCGATAAAGGATACAAGAAGAATTCTCAAACTCAAAGGATAATTTAAGAGAAAATTATACCCAAAGGGAACAAAATCTTACTAGACATTTTCTTGATCTCCAAAAAGAATTCCCACGTGAACATATGAATTCCAAGGTAGAGCTTGTTGCTGCTACGTTTTGCTCCTCAAAGGCAATATTATCCACACTAAAATGAAATATGTTTATATCTTCAATCAATTATTCTCCCAACTCAAGTGATAACTCCAAATAATTTCTCTACTAGTGAGACGTGGGGTCCACTTGAAAATAATCTCCACAAAAAGTTGCCACCACTAAGTACAAATGCATTATCACTAGTAGCTTACTCCCTTGCTGCCGTGTGGAAATGTTGTCACCCAACTCTCTTCCACTAGTATTGTTTAATTATTTTTCCAAATACAATCCAACAATTAATTAATTATATCCATAATTAATTTCTTGATGTCAGTTCACTTAAATAACAATTACTTTTAACATACTTCATATTCTCAATATCATACACATGAGGTATAACATTAGTCCATAGCCTCTTTATGTATACACCAGATATTATTCTCAACCACCATCATTACACTTTTAAGTCTTAAATCATTTTGGGACTGCATCCTTTTATATACTAAGCTCTTTATTTGTATACGTCTAGCTGCTCAAATCATCGTCCGAAAGTATGGGGTGTTACAGGTACAACACCTTGCAAAACATAAACATCAAATTCGCTAACTTGTGAAGAAGTTGAACCACTAAACATTTTATTTCTAAGGCCTTGAATACTAGCAGCAGAAACCGCATATTTTTTATAAGGTTGCAGCGAAGTAGTAGAAGATGGTACAGAAGCCGGTTGATTATTTGCACTTTGTTGTTGATAATGCATATATACTTGTTTGCATTCATTGTTTATGCTAGACATAACTTCTTCTTTAGTTGGTTTGTGAGTTGGTTCTTCAGTTAGATCTGTTGGAAGTACTTCTATACAATCATAAACCGTTTCTACAAGTGTTTTACAACCGTCTACTTTAATAGTCGGATTTAATACACCACCAATAATATAAATAGTGGAAATAGGAAAAAAAATTAATTTTATAAACATTTTTTAATAGATGGAGCGTAAGATGGTTTTTTCATATATTCATTAAGTAACAAAAATATTAGAGCTATATAAAATAACATATTTAAAATAATAGGATAATAAATACCGAAAAATTCTTTAGTAGCTTGAAATTTTTTCTCTAGAAATCCATTAAGTTCTAACAGTTGATCTAGAAAACCATTAAAAGCAAGATTATATGTTTCTCGAATGTAATGAATAAAACCATGAGAGGAATGAAATGAAAAAGGCAAACCCTACACCACAACTAATTTTGCCATATTTTCTCTATCTTTGTTTTTATCATATTTAGGACAAAAAATTCCCCCCGTCGTCGGGTTAATTTGACCCTGTACTTGGTCGGGGACACTATGTAAACCTTGTCCCGACTCAGATGGCATTTACACACCCATTTTTTAGCATGGTATTGATTCTACCTAGCTGTGTGCTCGCCTTGTACATGTCTCAATAAACCTTCCATCCCACATTGACTTTTTCCGGTTTTAAATTTATAAACATTTTTTACAAATTTTACATCTAGCTAGTTGATTCTCTTGGTCCTTATCAAAAAAAAAATCATGCAACTGATTTTAATTTTCGTTGTGTGGCGCCTCGCTCATACTAAGGGGAATAAGAGGCATTCCAGTTTCAGTTTGAGGCTGAGACTCAGTCTGAGCCTGAGGTTGAGGTGCACCAGTGGGTGTGTCATCTAGATTATCGTCTAAATTAAAGTTTGGTTCATCTACCTCATCATCTAATGGTATATCATTAAAAAAATAGTTTCATCTATATGAGTGAAATCAATGAAATCATCGGGACTAGGAATATGCTTACTAGAAGAAGTACCCTTATCCTTGTTACCTCTACTAAAAGAAGCACACTTACCCTTACCCTTAATCATACGTCCAAAGTGTTCCATTATAATTATGTAAATAAATAATTAAAGTAAATGAAATTAAGTGCAATAATTAAAATTAAGTAACAATAATAATTTAAAGAAGGAACGAAGGTACCAAACGCCGACGTAACGTCGACGTGTAATCGATGTTGAAAATTGAAACTTTGCTCGATGGATGATCTTCAAGCTAGTTGCCAATCCCAGGCCCCGTCTCGAGTTAGAATCCAGAGACCGATAATCTTTTTTTTATGGGGGATCGAGGTGGGGAGGGATGGCCGGGTCGGGATCGGACCGACTCGACCCATTAGACAACCCTAGTATAAAGATAACGATCAAACTATTTATCAACATATCCTTCCAAATTAAGGAGTGAGCTGTTAGGTAAACGAAGTTTTATCAGGCAAATTAAGCTCTCACATATTTTTTAGTGGATGTGTTTAAACATTTGATCTATTCAGCTTTGAAATGTGTTTTGATAAATATTGTAGTTGGTAATAGTTCAGATCCCAAAACGTGACTTTAATTGTGCTTTTGACTACTCCCTCATTCCATAAAGTGGTATTTTTAACTTATGAAAACTTTAAAAAATTGCTCATTCCTAAAAAAATATGATTATTTTACTAATTTATCTTTAATTAATATCTAAAAAAAGAAAAACGTAATTAATTATTGTCGATAATATAAATAAAGTAATTTTGGAAGAATAAAATCAATTTCTTTTTAAATCTTAAAGCACCTCTTATTTTGAAAAAAAATAAAAAACGTAAAACATCATTTATTATGAAACGAAGATAGTATTATCTCTTAATTTTAATTACTTTGACACCGGGTTGGTTTGGACTTTGGTATGGCAAAGCTATAGAATAATATTAAAGTGTATTAATTAAACGTACTAAATGTTGGAATACTATGTTTGATTTGTAGTTAGGCTTAATTTTTTGTAATATAAAATGGACTACTTGTCATGTAACGTCTTTAATAGTAGTGATTTTGCGCTAATAATATGAAAATCCTTCTGGTATGCGACATAGGTTTAAATCTTTTTAATTCCTCAATCTAGAATATGACAAGGTGCTCGATTTTTGTCTTTATGAGAATTGTGCAGTAGGAATATTTTAAATTGTCTTTATGAGAATTGGGATATGGATTTTTGCTTGCTGATATTAGGTTCCGTAGAGCAGGTTATGATCATCTCATATTCACATGGTTCACTATTGGTCATCTAGGGTGTGTTTAGTACGAAGATTTTTTTTTTTTAAATATTCGAAAATATATTTGAAAAAATTAAGTAAATTCGTTACTTATTTTCGTATGTTATGTAAATAAAAGTATCATCCTAAAATTATTTGTAAATAATCTAGAAAAATGTTATAGGAGGTGGGGGTGGAGGGATAGGGGTGTGGGGTGGTTGGGATGGGCTACAGCCTACAAAGGTGGAGTAAAGATGAGGTATGTTGAAGGTATGCATGACACAATTAAAGTAAAATGACACATGTGGAACTTATTTCATCTATTTTCATTAGAGAAATTATTTTCCAAAAAAAAATATTTTTTAATCGATCGAACATGAAAAAATTAGAAATTATTTTCTTGAAAATGTTTTACTTCGCACCCAACACAACAGTGTAACTAATAGAATTAGATTGCATTTAAAATTGTTCATCTCCTATATTAGGTAGAATTAGATTTTTCTTGTAATTAGGATTTGATTAGTAACCTAGTTTGTAGCAATGTAAATATTTTTGTACAATTATATATAATGTAAATCATTAATGAAATAATCAAGGAAGAATATGTCTTACATGATATCAATAGTCTAGGGAAAGTTTTAGAAACCCTAACCCTGCTTCCTTGTGTCCGACGCCCCTCATTCTTCTCTTTGCCGCCGACCACCCTTCTCCCCGTCAGTCATGTTTGACTCAAAATCTTCTTTTCATCCAGCCCTCATAGTTTTCAACATCAAATCTCATGTTTCCATCACTCTTGAGATGGAAAACGTCCATTATGCAACGTGAGCGAAGCTCTTCAAGATTCAATGCCGCTCCCACCGATTCATCACATAATTCCGCCGGAAAAAAGCAAGGAGAAGGTGCCAAAAATCGAAGACGAAAGAGAATTATGGTTAACCCTTGATGTGATAGTTCTTCAGTGGATTTATGCCACTGTTTCTAGTGATTTGTTGCATATAATTATTGAGCCTGACTTGGGATCTCTTACGCGACATATTTCAAGACAACAAAAATTCTCGGGCCGTTACTGTTAAAAAGGAATTCTCCACCACCGTCATGCGGACTTTCCCAATGCTTCCGCATATTATCAACGACTCAAGGTGTTGCCGAACCAACTCAAGAACGTTGGTGCGCCGGTCACTAACAATCGATTTGTTTTACAACTAGTGGTCGGCCTCACCGACGCGTATAGTGGAGTGGGTACGCTCATTTGCCAAGACAATCTTCTTCCACTGTTTTACCAAGCCCGATCTATGCTCATTCTAAAAAAAATGGGGTTTGCCAAGAAGACACCCATTGTGTCAAATTCTGCCTTGGTTGCCGCTCCATCCGATGAGAGTTCGTCACAATTTGAAAATTTACCTATAGAAGGGCCGGATCGGTAGTAATAGTAGCAAAAACCGCGGCGGTGGTAAAGCGGCGACAACCACCATAGAGGAGGTGGCAGCAATGGCGCCAGGGGCAGCGGCCAGCAACAACTGCCAGCCCAGTAGCAGCTGAGGGTACCCTAGGGCAGTGGGCCGGTACCATGGGCCTGGCAAAGGCCTTGGGCCATACCGCTTTGCCGCTATCCAGCCGGCAGTAACTGGGCCAGGCCTAGGTCATATTCAGCGACCCAGCAGGTAACAACCCAGGAATTATTGGGCCACTGCCGAGCCAGTGGCAGTAGGCCCACTCGGCAGTGGCGACCTTGACAGATATCGAGGCCGCGATGCACACTCTTGGGGTTACTCCGCCCTATACAAATTGGTACATGGACACCGGTGTAACGTCTCATATGACGTCCTTACAAGGTAATCTCTCGTCATATTTTAATTTGAGCAATAATCGTAGTATAATTATAAAAAATGGTCATTCAATTCCAATTCGTGGTAATGGTACTACAAACTTGTCTCTCCCGAACCCACCGTTAATTTTGAAAAATATCCTTCACGCACCTAAATTAATTTAAAATTTGAATTCAATTAGAAAATTTACCATTAATAATTAGATTTCTGTTGAATTTGATCCTTTTGGATTTTTCGTGAAGGATTTTCAGACGGGGATGTGTCTAATGAGATGTGATAGTCGGGGCGAGCTTTATCCAATCACCACAACCACACATCAAGCCAAATTATCATCCACTTTTGGAGCTTTAGCTCCTTCTTTATGGCATGAACGTTTGGGTCATCCGGGAGCACATGTTTTTGCTTTCCTTAAAAAAATAAATTTATTGAGTGTACTAGACCTCGTAGTTCTCATGTTTGTCGCTCTTGTTCTCTTAAAAAACATGTTAAGTTGCCTTTTGTTGCTTCGAATTCTCGTATTATTATGCTATTTGATATTATTCATAGTGATATTTGGACATCTCCCATTTTGAGCTCTTCGGGCCACTGATATTATCTTCTGTTGTTTGATGATTACTCTAATTTTTTGTGAACGTTTCCTTTGTCTAAAAAGTCACAAGTTTTTTCCACATTTCTATCCGTTAGAGCATACATCCGCACTCAATTTGAACGGGACATTAAAAATATTCAGTGTGATAATGGTAGATAATTTGATAATGGGCCTTTTGTGGATTTTTGCAAAACTAATGGTTTATCGTTTCGTCTCTCGTGTCCACATACATCATCTCAAAATGGAAAAGCAGAAAGAAAAATTCAAACCATTAACAATATTGTTATAACTTACTTGTCCATGCCTCTCTACCACCATCTTTTTGGAATTATGCGTTACAAATGGCAACCTATATGTTAAACATACTTCCAAACAAACAAGTAGCCTACCAATCCCCACTCAAAATTTTATACCTAAGGGACCCTTCATATTCTCATTTACGGGTTTTCGGGTGCTTATGCTATCCTCTCTTTCCTTCTACTACCATTAATAAACTTCAACCCCGATCAACTTCATGTATTTTTTTGGGATATCCGTCAAATCATCGTGGTTACAAATATTTCGACTTATCCTTCTAATAAAATCATCGTAAGTCATCACGTAATTTTTTATGAAACAAACTTTTTTTTGCCAAATTACATTACTCCAGGCTTCCTGCCTATGAATTTCTTGACGATAGCATACCCCCGTATTTGATCCATAAATTAGTATCCTAAATAGGCCTAATATTTCCAGGTGTCTTGGCCTAATCACCAAACCTAGCGGCTGCTGGCCCAGTTGAGTCTCTCGCCAGCAGCCCACTACCGCGAGGCCTAGTGGCCTACAGTCCGCTGGGTCTCGGCCCACCGTTCAACTCGAGCAACCCACTTTCCGGTAGTCTAGTCACTGCTAGCCTACTGCCGGGTAGTCCGTCCTTCCTGCTTGGCCCAACTCCAATTCCGGCTCAACGACCTGTCACTCATAGTCAACACGAGATTTTTAAGCCAAACAAAAAATACGGTCTTCACACCTAGGGATGGCAATTGTGCGGGGCGGGTGCGGGTACCCCCTCACCCGTACCCGCCAGAAAATTTTATACCCGCCACCTACCCCCCACCCGTAGCGGGTACAATTTTCAACATGCATACCCGCCTAAGTGAGTATATTCCTAAATCCACACCCGCTCCACCACCCAAGTGAATATCCGTCACCCGCCAATACCCGCCGATACCCGCCTGCCATATTTTGTAATCAATTCATTTGTGATCAATTAGTGATCAACATGATCCCAAAAATTATCCCAAAAATTTGAGTCAAGAATCAATACTGTCACGGTCTCATTTTCTTTGGGAGAGAGGGAGGAGAATTCCAATTTTTTTCACCATCAGAATTCCCCATTTTTCACCTCTTCCCCCTTACACAGCAAAGAATCAAGAAAATAAAATTTCTAAGAAAACCCAAAAATTATCCACCCAAATAGCTATATATTTCAAATGTAGAAGAAACCCATATATTATTTCAGCTATATAAGCTAAAGTTTGTCAACCTTTTCAATTGAACTCCACAAACCCAATAGGCAAAACTTAACAAATGCACAAAAATTGACCTCACCAAGACAACCCCATAGCACAAAGCAAAGACAACAATATTTTCCAATATTTCCCGATCAACATCTCCTTTAAAGAAAAAGGCAGAGACGTCGAGGTGGTTCGTGAAAAAAGTTTGTGATTTTTCCTTTAAAGAAAAAAGCAGAGACGTCGAGAATGAGAGAGGGAGGAGAGACGGCATGAAGGGGAACGAGAGAGAGGGATGCGTGAAGGGCTGAAGAGGCGTAGGGTTTTGAGTTTTGTAGGAGAATGAGAGACTTGTCGTGACTTATGGGCTGACGGCATGACTTATGGGCTGTTAATATTTTGGGCTTGGGGCGGATATAAGGCGGGCGGGTAGGCGGTTGGATGCGTGGCGGGAGAGGCGGTATGACTGCAAATCCACCACCTACCCGCCTACCCGTGACGGGTACATTTTCAATACTCATACCCGCCTATTACCCGCCAAAGTTATAACCATACTCGTCTCAACTGGGGCGGGTGCGGTGCAGAATCCATAAAATTATACCCACATGACATCCCTATTCACACCCATGTTTCCAAGTCACCGTTGCCTCGTAATCATGTGTCTACCCTTAATGACCCGAATTGAAAAATGGTTTTGGATGATGAATTTAATGCTCTTATTAATAATAAGACGTGAGATTTGGTGCCCCATCCCCATGATGTTAATGTGATTCCGTTTATGTGGATTTTTAGTCATAAATAAAAATCTGATGGTACATTTGAGAGGCACAAAGCCTGTCTTGTAGGTGATGGGAAGACTCAATAGATTGGTGTAGATTGTGGTGAGACTTTAGTTCGGTGGTCAAACGGAAACTATCAGGACGGTCCTCAGTCTGACTCTTTCGAAGGCATGGCTGCTTCATCAACTTGATGTCAAAAATGCCTTCCTGCATGGAGACCTCAATGAAACAGTATACATGTATCAGCCCATGGGGTACAAAGACCCTACTTATCCTAATCATGTGTGACTGCTGAAGAAATCATTATACTGGCTCAAACAAGCTCCTAGGGCCTGGTACAAGAGGTTTGCAGATTACATTTCACATATTGGGTTTTCTAACAACATGTCTGATCATTCTCTATTCATTTACCGTCAGGGTAATGATATTGCTTACATTATTTTGTGTGTGGATGATATTATCTTAACCGCCTCATCTGATGCTCTTCGCAAGTCTATCATGTCTTTGCTTGGCTCTGAGTTTGCAATGAAAGATCTAGGGCCATTGAGTTACTTCTTGAGGATAGATGTGACACGTTATGCAAATGGTTTATTTTTATCCAAAAAGAAGTATGCAACAAAGATTGTTGAACCAGCTGGCATGTCATCGTGTAGGCCGTCTGCCACTCTGGTTGAAACTAAACTGTGCTTCTTCTAGCAAGCCATATGCCGATCCATCACATTACCACAGCCTTGCAGGGACCCCTGCAATATCTCACCTTCACGAGGCCCGACATCTCTTATGATATACAACATGCTTGTCTATTCATGCATAACCCGATGGAGGATCATATGTATGCTCTCAAACGCATTATGCATTATATTCAGGGTACTCTCGATTATGACTTGTATTTATATCCATCTTCGACAACCACTCTTATTTCATATACATATATCGATTGGGGTGGTTGTCCGGATACCAGACGTGGAGCGTTTGGTTAATATGTATCTCTTGGTGATAATTTGGTATCTTGGTCCTCAAAATGGCAAGCAACAATGTCCAGATCCAGTGCCGAAGCAGAATACCGAGGAGTTGCCAATGTGGTGTCTGAATCTTGTTGGCTACAAAACATTCTTTTAGAGTTTCACTGTCCGGTTCCGAAGGCGACATTAGTTTATTGTGATAATGTTAGTGCTATTTATCTCTTAGGGAATCCGGTTCACCACCAACACACTAAACATATTGAGTTGTATATTCACTTTGTTCGTGAAAATGTTTCTCGTGGACAAGTACGTGTCTTACATGTCCCGTCACGTTATCAGATTGCCGACATATTTACAAAAGGTCTTCCGCTGATTTTATTTGAAGACTTTCGGGACAATCTCAGCATACGTCGACCTCCCGCTTCGACTGCGGGGGTATAATAGAATTAGATTACATTTAAAATTGTACATCTCCTATATTAGGTAGAATTAGATTTCTCTTGTAATTATGATTGATTAATTACCTAGTTTGTAACAAGGTAAATATTTTGTACAATTATATATAGTGTAAATCATTAATAAAATAATCAAGAAAGAATATTCTTACCGTAACATTTATCATAGGATAAATAATAATGTTACGATATGTTGTAGGGGATATAATTATTTTAGGGGCCATTTTTGTTTAATTCTTTTATGCATATTTCATTACATTTCATTTACCTAATATAATACATAATTCTTTTCATGACATATGGATATTAGCGAAGCTAGTTATTTAATTTATTTTTCTTAGTGCCAAATTAAATTTATTATACTGTCGTATACTATTAAAAGTTAAGTAAACCAGATGGTGTTAAAAATAGTTTCACTCTATCAATATATAGAAATTAAATCCGTCTAAAATAAGCAAATTGTCCACATTAGTATCTAGAACATCTTGGAAGAAGATTTTTTTTTTAAAAAGGTGTACAAATGGGCTACTTGAGAAAGGAGCACATGCAATGTCTCATTTTCTCTACCTTCGAAACTGCATTAAAAAAATACTATACTCTAAAATAAGAATATAAAAGATCAATGAAATCAGAAAAAGAACCTAAGCTTGATTTGATCACAAGTAATTAACTGGTCTTTTTCTAGTTAACCTATAATACACGTGTACGGTGCACTTGTGTCAGTTTCTGCTAATTGCATGCGAGAGAATCTACAAAGTTGACAGAACAAAGTTTAGAATAATAGAACTTCCATTTAATTTAATTAACTATATGGTCTTTTTTCATTTAATTACATAAAGTAAAAGAGCTTTGGATCATTGGATGCCACCTTAAGGAGCAAAGTACAAAAGAAATATTTTACTATTTAAGCGGCATATAGTAGTAATTAATTCAAAAGTACTATTATTTACTCCCCCGTCTCAAATTATTTGTTGTAGATTATTTATCATTTTAGAAGTTCAAGATATAATTAATTAATTTTTTTATATTTTACCCTTTGTCATTAATGAAGACGGCATATAAATAGAGTAAATATTTAGTGGAGAGAGATTATAAATTATATATAAATAAGGATAAAATAAGTCAATTATCCTTTTTAATTAATATTTTTAAGGGGCGTATAAACCAAAAATCGATAAATAATTTGAGGGAGTAAGTAATACTAATAATAAAGATAATTAAAGGGTCCAGTAAGAGATTAATGAAGTTTCACGTTGGAGAACTTGAGTTGCCGGTCTGGAGGAGACATACATGTTCTCGAGCTTATATTTCCTTTTCTGATCCCCACAGAGATTCTAAAAAAGTGCTTTAGTCAAATTTTACAAGTGTTTATATTTTATTACTGTCGTTGTTTCAATTTTACTACGTCTGAGCACAAGTAGTGTGCAATATTTTTTTGGCACATTAAAAAAAAAAATAAACTTCTTAATGTTCTTCAAGTCGAGGACTTTTATATGCTAGAAAGTCTATACATTTGATTTTCCTCCCACTAAATATATTTAATAATAATTTTATTCTCTTTAAATAAATATTACAATATTTGATAATAGCCCTGAGGGAGTAACACTGTATATCCTCTTCTTCAATAAAATACTTGACGATAGGTAGTTTGTTTCCAGTTCTAATCCGTCCATTCTACTCTTTTGCCAACTCTAGTCCTTGTTTGAAGTATACTAGATAATCTGTAACAAGGCTTGAGAAGGGTTTAACTTACACCTGAGTATACCAATATCTATATATTTTCCGTACGTTCCTAAAAATTCTGCCACAAATAGCATCTTCAATGTGATTTTGACACTAGTGTGCAATATTTATACACTATGACGTATAATAATAATAGATGTGCAACCACCGAAATTCTATTTCGTAGGATCCCAACTTATGAGCATTTACGAACTTTTAGCTTCCTGTGCCACCCGAAGCTTGCCTCCACGGCCCCGCATAAACTTTCACCCCGAACCACTCTGTGTGTCTTCGTAGGTTTCCGTCCAATCATAGAGACTATCTGTGCTATGACATATCCACTCTTCAAATTCACGTCTCTTCGTCACGTCACGTTTGACGAGTTCACTTTCCCTTTTTCAAACATCCAAAAATTCCGTAACTCGACTACACCTTCCTAAACGAATCCGACATCTCCATGCTCATTCTCACAGAAATCTGTCGTACCGACTCTACCACGTCACCGTCTCTGCCAAACACCTCTGCCATTGTCGGCAGTCCTATAGCATCACCTAGTTCACCGCCGATTTCCCCTTCAGCCACCGGCCATCGGCAACCCAATACCACTACATCCATAGCTGCAACCCCCAACAGCCGTCACCCGCAACCCAAGACCATTGTGCCACCACCGTCTAACGCCGACGATCCATCTACCTAACCCCTCACCGGAACAGTACCATACCCATCCCCGTCACTGGCCCAGAAATCGCCAACCCCACTACCACCTCCACTGCCCAGATCGTCGTCCTCACCAACCCCGATGTCGTACCCAGCCATACCCCCACCCGTGACGACACCCAATCCCCAACAGACCTATCGACCAACACAGTCACCAGTCCAAATTGCCGATAACCACACTGCAATACCAGACCCAACAACCACCCAAACCTAGAACCCGCATAAAAACACAGATCCGACTCCCACCCAAAATACCAAACCTACCCCCGCCCCTACACACCGTATGGAAACCCGTGCCCAACATGTGATTTTCAAACCCAAAGTCCAATTTAACCTATCCACATAAACCATATCTTCAATTCCCAAAAACCCAAAATTAGCCAAACTTGACCCAAATTGAAATGCGGCCATGCGTGAGGAATTTAATGCTTTAACGAAATAGCACACTTGGGATTTGGTTCCTAGACCGGATGGGGTGAATGTGATATAATGCATATGGCTTTTTCGTCATAAATACATAGACAATGGTGACCTAGAGAGATATAAGACGCGACTTGTGGCTAATGGTACTAATCGGCATGAGGACATTGATTGTGGTGAGACATTTATCCCGGTTGTTAAACCGGCTACTATTCGCACAGTCCTGAGTATTGCTATGGGTAAGCATTGGCCGATTCATCAGCTTGATGTCAAGAATGCATTTTTACATGGGGACTTGAAAGAAACTGTTTTCATGCACCAGCCGGCAGGATTTGTCCATCCTGCAGCCCCTCATTATGTATGTCGTCTCCGTAAGTCACTGTATGGTTTAAAACATGACCAGAGCGTGGTATGAACGCTTTGCACAGTATATTATGTAGATTGGGTTTGTATGCAGCAAGTGTGATAATTCTCTATTTATTTTTCATCGAGGTAGTAACATTGCTTATCTGTTGTTATATGTGGATGATATTGTCCTTACTACCTCCTATGATGTGTTGAAAAATTAGATCATTGCACTACTTAAAACTGAATTTGCTATGACTGACTTGGGAAAGTTAAGCTAGCTTTTGGGATTGAGTTAGACTCAAAATTCATTCTTTACATGCTCTGATACCATGTAAATAATGAATCTTGGACCTAACTCAACCCTAAAATTCATTCTTTACATGCTCTGATACCATGTAAATAATGAATCTTGGACCTAACTCAACCCCAATAGCTAGCTTCTAAGGTGAGGATTGTCCAAGTCCATATAAGAGTCCATGTTCCCATTCCATTTCCGATGTGGGACTCTTAACACTCCCCCGCACGCCCATACCTCGTTAACTGGAGCGTAGACAATATAATTTGGGGGCCCAACATCGACGAATATAGAATTGAAATGGGTCTGACTCTGATATCATGCTCTGATACCATGTAAAGAATGGATCTTAAGCCTAACTCAACCCCAAAAGCTAGCTTATAAGGTGAGGATTGTCTAAGTCCATATAAGGAGTCTATGTTCCTATTCCATATCCGATGTGAGACTCTTAACAATAATAGATGTGCAACGATAGATAACTGTCTGTAAAATTAATTAGGTAACGTAGTAAATCAAATTTTAAATTCATCTAAATATAATAACCAATTCGATATAACCTAGAAATGATTCCAATAGTGCAAAAGTCTTTTACACTATGGGTAATATTGGTACGAAGGAGAATATTTTTCGCACAAATTATTTTCTAAAGAATGAGTGATTTTTTAAATATTTGGTAAGTAAAAAATGTCATCTCGAAAGCTTTTATCTATAATTTAGACAAACACTCTGGTGATTAGCAGAGTGAATTTCTATCATCCGATCATTTATTATATTATCAGTACAACTTGTCAATTTAAATTGCACCAAAGCTCTTGTATGAATTTCATCTACGAGAATTCTAAATAAGAACTCGAGACTTAAAATGAATTCAAGCGAAGTTTTTGTATCGACTGGTAAGAATAGCACTCGAAAGACAATTTGGATGTGAAGGTGGTGGGTGTGGAATTTTTATATTAGAGAGTAGAGAGTAGAGAGTAGAGAGTAGTGAGTAGTGAGTAGAGTGTCACTTATGAAGCTTGTTTTTCTTCTATATTTTTATTAGAAAAATCAGTTTTTTTTTTAAAAAAAAAATCAAAACTTTTAATAACTAAACATGTGAAAATTGGATCAATACCAAACACACCTTATAAATGTATATAATATAAAATAAATTTTGATCTTCTTTATTAGTTTGTGTGTCAGGGGAAAAAGAAAGCTTTGATACTGAAACATACCAACCAAAATCACTTGGAAGTGAAAGCGTATAGGAGTTTGGAATTATTTTTAGAGACATGCGTAAGTTATTTCTCTTTTTTATTTTTTATTTTTGTTCCACTAAGTTTTAATGTGGTGGAGTAAAACTATCCAACTTTTTACAATTTATTTTTTCCTTTTTATCTTTGTAAAGAGTTCTTTGTTGTTAAAAGTTGAGGTAAAGTGTATCCGAAAGGTTAAACAAAAGAAACACTGAGTCGAGAGATGATTCTCTCTGTCTTTAAGATAAAATTGCCCCGTATAAATGCTTTTACGGTATTGGGCAATAGTCTCCCAAGATAAAACAGCAACTCATCAACTGTACAAAGAAAATACAGTTGATTCTAGCGAAGAAATGAATAAGAACAGATTGCTTGTTTGAGTTTCTGATTCTCCGTTTTCTGTATGTTCTGAACAGAAGAGAAGATCTTGTGTTTTGTGTTTCGTGTGTTCGTTCTCTGTAATTTGAACAGAATTATTCAATTTATAAGAGCAGAAAGGGAGGCAAACAGTCATGTTTGGTGTCTTCAACGTTTTGTTCAGTTGAACAGTCACGCCTGTTGAGTCCATTGTAATGTTCCGAAAACTTCAAGGACCAAAATGTGAATAGTCAACTCAAGCTCACCTAGGTCCTCTCCCTTCTAAGCACATGAGTTAACCCTTGGGGTCCAAAACCCTTACTCAAACTTAGAGTTTATATATATCATAAACTCTCCATCTTCTACCAATGAGGGAGATTTGTCATTTTTGGCCAAAGACACCCCATCTTTTCATGTCTCAAACACCTTACTTTGTGTACCAATATCTCTTTCATTTCTTAACGAAATTTGACGATACTTGACACTAACATTATCTACTCACTTAGTAGATTAGGCATGTGCGAAGAAACGATATTTCTGACATGTGGGGCACATGTGTTTAAGTTATTAAAGACGGAATAAACTCAATCACACGTTAATAAATTTCCAATATTCTTTGATAGTGAAACTTACCTACCAGAGTTACTTGGACAAGAAAGTCAAAAGATGAAGTTATTAATGGCATTTTCGTTGCATATTAACTTTGTTTAAATTTAACAGTTTGAAAGCCAAATATTCGAAAAACATACATAATATAACATGACACTTAGGGGTGGGTTTGGTAATGATGGATAATGAAATATAGTCTTTGGAATAAAAAATTAGTATCGTCTTATTCTTTATTTGATTATTAATCATGGGATAATTTATCTCAAAATTAATAGTAGTTATCTTTGGCACATGATGGAACAACAATCCCAGGATAAAATAATCCAAATGAAAAACAATTAGTGCTAAGGTCCCTCAGAACCCCTTTTCTATTAAATAAGGTAGAGAGTATTTTAGTAAATAAATATTTTTTTAAAAAATTATGCAATGCATATTATTTTTAATACAATAAATCAAATAATCAATAAAAATAAAATCAAAATAACTAATTTCTACCTAACTAATCCCATATAACTTGTCTTCAAACCAAACAACCCCTTATATTCTCAACAATCTCATGTAACGCTTGGTACCGATAACTCTGACTTGTATCTCACGATCATTAGTATTACAAAAAAATGTATTCATTGTAATAATAATTTAAGGGGTCGTTAGGTTGAGAATTATGTAGGTAGTTGTAATGAAAGGATTAGTTATACAGGATTTATTAGTTCATATATTACTTATTTACTTTTTTTTTATTTTATATGAAATAATATATATATATATATATATATATATATATATATATATATATATATATATATCGACTCATAACTTATATATATTATAGCGATTCGGGATTGTTTAGTGATTACCAAACACTGTAATTTAATGTGCTGAATTTTATACGCAATGCAACTAAAATGCCACCAAATATAATATTATTTATGTTGATTTTAATACAAGAGTAATTCACTTCCTAACCAACAATCGAACGACTCATAAATGTTCATCTTATAAAAGTTATTCCCTCTATTTTAATTTATGTGTCTTTATTTTTTAGTATATGTTTTTAATTTAAAAAATGCATTCAATTTAGTAATTCTCTAATTCAACATTTTTCATGTCTTGTTTAGGACGAAAAATTCAAAGCATTTTTTGGCACATTACACACATCTTTAATTTAAAATCACAAAATATAAAAATTATCATTACTTTATTAAATTTTATATCCGATCAAACTAAAACACATAAAATAAAAAGAGGGAGTAATATATATAACACGATTAATGAAATTTTATTATTCATGGAGTTCACAAAATTACTTCCTGTTATGGGATTCTTATTTATTAATTTGGTGATGAGATTGATTTGCAAAATATTGAATGGTCAGGACAAATATAAGTTTGATTTTTGGGGGTCACTTCTATGCTCCTTTTTTCATGCATAATAATCATAATAATCTGACGGCAAATATTTCCCAACATTTGATATTTGGATCAAATACACTAATTTATCATGGTTAGATTATTAATTAGATGAAGATAGATATATTCCAATTGACTATAATTAAACGATAAAAGTGTATATACAGTTACATGTTTCATATTTATTTAATGATGAAGCCAGAATAAATTTCAAATAATAGTAAATTTTGGTAAAGATTTATACTGATGGTTTATATATAATCAATCATTTTGAACTTAGTTAACTAAAAATTAAAATTAAAATTAAAATACATATAACTTGTTATAGTTAAATGATAAATTGATAATTCATGTCTTGCATTTGATTTGACATAACCACCTAAGAGGCATCATTATTTACCATAAAATTTTGAGAAGCTGCATGATTGTTATTTCAACTTTTTATTTTTGTCATCAGTCACCAAAGGGTACATGAGAATCAAATCCCTCTTTCTATGGCTCTCTTTTTACCTTTATGTATATAGCGACTTAACTACCAATCCCACTAAAACAAATGGTCCGCTTGGACAGTTCAATTGGTTATTAAGGGGGATATTTGGAAAATGGCCAAGGATTGAATCCCGTCAGCGGCAGTGTGGGGGGTTACTTCTTGAAATAAAAGAGGGCCCCTTGTGCGCAGCGTGGTCCTGATCTAACCTTTGAAATCAATTGAGTTACCATGATTTACCTCCTTCACAGACCTGTCGGATTGGGATGTGGGGGCTTCTGGGGTGGGAGTTCCACCTTTTTGGAAAATTGGAAAATGAAATAAAACGATACAATCTTCAAGCACAGTAATTTGTTTATACTATTTTGATTATTAATTTGGAAGTGGTCAACTTTAACCTAACCTTTGTTTGAAAGAAAGAGAAAGTGAAAGTCGTAATTATATTTGACAATTTATTAGTCGTATGGAGAATGATAACAACTTTGTGTTACTCCTACTTCAATAAAAGCTTGTAAAATACTTCATCTGTATCAAATTATATCGTTGTTATTAAAATGAAAAAGACCTAAATATACACATGTACTAAGAAAAGGCCAAATATACCCCTCCTTATACTTTGAGGCCAAATATATCCCGCCATTATATTTTGGGGCCAAATATATCCCCCATTCGTTAAAATTATTCAAGATGGACATCCGATTCTACGTGCACTCCTCCACCATCATTACCGCCATCTCTATATCTAATGGGGTTTTGCACATGATCAGGGTCAATTTATCCATTTTTTGTTTTCTCTTCTAAAAATAAACTTATTTCTCATATAATTATTCCATATCAAATAAAAACATTCCCTTAATGTATCCAACCTTCAAAATGAATATTATTATCAAATTTAAAATTACCCGCCATTAACCCATTCTTTATGACAAAACCTAACACTAAACCTATTTTAAATTAACGTAGCTAAACCTAACAAGATTCTTCTTGTTAAGCCCCGGTGACTGAGATGAAAATATAGCAAAATGCTTCTTGTAATATCTAAATCTCTTCCTGAAACACATAAAAATTAGTTGCTTATAATTAATTAAATTCACTATAGTATCTAAATAAGACATTAATTCCTAAAGACAATATTTTACATGAATTAATACAATAATTTAGAAACTGTTATTTAAACAAATGTATTCAGAATAATAAGAGATCGTTGATTTTTATAATTAGAAAATAGACAATTTAAGTAGGATTATACACACAACTTATAAAACTCACCAAGTTAATCAAAATCTAATGTGAAAAAAATTACAATAAATTTAGTTTCATCATATATCAATTGATTAATAAGGTTATATATCATGCCATGTTACGTTTATAAATCGGATTAACTAGCATGTACTTTAAACAATAAGTAAATTAATTTCACAAGTTTGTTTTTTATGCTGCAATTTTACATGTTTGTGGCTTACAACCTACTGGATAAGGTATAAAAAAGTAATTATGTTGAACACGTACTAGTTGACATTTCATTTTCCAAATGAGAAGGAGGGTAAAAGAGAAAGTTGAGTTTGGATAACAAGTCATCAATCTTTATATTCCAACTCTCTTCTTGAACTATTTTAATAACAATTAGGGGAAAATTTAACCCAACAAATGGAAGGAGCGGACATTTTGAGCTATTTCTAATATGTTAAGGACAATTTTAATCCCAATAGGTGAAAGGAGAGACAATTTTGACCCAATAGGTGAAATAAGGATATTTTTGAACTATTTGTAATACGTCAAGGACATTTGACCCTTTTCCGATTAAACAATTGAACTCCCAAATTCAATACATAGTGCTCCTATATACATACAAAATAACAAAGAAGAAGAAGATCATCGATGACCCCAATCCCCCCACCCACCAACCCTACCCTACCCACTACCCCAATAAATCACCAACCCACGTTCTCTTTTTCCAATTCAAATCAACCCTTTTTCTCAAAAAATTAATTTTTCTAATGTTAGTAAAATACGGGACAATATTGATTAATAACAAATAAAGCAGCAAAGAATAACTTATCCATTCACAGCTGTGTCGTGGCAAGTCACTGCCTTGAAAGCGATTTCGGGTCGACTCTGGCAAATCATTTTGTCCGGTCGCTCTCTAAAGTTTCACAACACTTATGTACACTTGCACTAATGGAGAGAAGTTTGGAATTTGCCAAAGTAATTTATCCAGAAAACAGAAGGAGGAAATAGCTTTGCAGAAAATGATATATTTTTCAGTTTGTCAACAAATGAAGTCTCTATCGGTATATATAGGTAGATTTCAACGTCTCGGCAGTAAATGCTGAAATCTGAATCGTCTCTAACGTTCAGAGAATAATGAATGATATATGCAATGTCTCATAACATTCAAAAAATTAAGATCGTCATTAAGTAAGAGTATTTATAGTAATGACAGTTGCAACAATTAATTATGAAGTAATGAGCTTTGACCGGTAACGAGACAATTGCGGTTCTGGGACAATTGATTCCGAAAGAATAAGTCTTGACGAGATTCGTAACAATAAGTTCTGGAGGTATGACAAATACGCCGGACTTTAATCCGGTAGTATGAATTTGGACAATTTCAGGTAAGATAAAAATAGAAAAAGTAATATTTTGTAAAATCGGAATTGAATTAGGCCTCACGTATACCTCGCGCGCGGGGGGGATCGACCCATTTTGCCTACGAAGTCCAACTCTCATGTGCGTGAGGTCTCTCTCTTGTTCTAGCCCATTTACTAACCCAATAAAGCATATTTCAATATAAGAGGGAAGAAAGATATTCCACCACCAATGTGGTACAAAGTGCTTTTCACATGAGTTAAAAAAAAGATAATAAAAGAGACCATCAAAGATTCTTTGGTTTTGCATTACTTGGAATAAGAGAGTAACGTAAATATATGTATAACTCCGATAATCCCCCACTAATGCAAATGTGAAGAATATGAATGAATTTAGGACAAAGGGAAGGAATATGTATTTAAATGTTCATATCTTTCGATTTGAATTAACACATAGAAATGAAGCAACAACTAACATCCAAAAAGTGAAATACTAATGAACTGATTGAACATAAGTTGAGACCCCACAACACATACTATATTCTTTAACTTATGCAAACTCCGCAATACTAACAAATTGCATTTATGGTCATGCACACACACCTTGAGTGTAATGAGTTCTCTAGAAAGACGACCTAAGTCTTTCGTAAAAGGCAAACCACACCTTTACACTCATATAGGTGATTCCATCAAATCTATCTCAACATAGACTACTTTAAGTTATGAAATCATTAAGAGCGAATAAGCTCAACCTTATAAACACTACCACATACCATAGGGATAGGAAATGTAGTGTATATTGATGATCTATATGAATTCATTTGACCACAAACGGATATCCACTATACTACCTCAATCTATAGGCTTTAGCCCCATCCCTCTTGACGTTCAAGGATCATCTTCCTTGTCAAACCCTTAGTTAAAGGATCCGCCAAATTTCTTTCAGACCTTACATATTTTAGGGAAATAACAGCATGTTTAACAACTGTTTAACTACACCATGTCTGATGCGAATATGTATCATTTTTTCATTGTATTTGATGCTTGTGGATCACAATGTAAGTAGACTGGTGAAGTTTGTCTACAATGGCACATCTGTTAAAAGATTTCTCAACCACTCACTTTTGCGCTGCACCCACAGTAAACATATAACCACTGATGGAGCTGTCCCCCACTCCCGTCCTGGGGCGCTAAGGGGCTTTTGTTTTTGGAACAGACGACAATGTTTTGTTGACGCCATAATAACCTAATAAATGAGGACGTGATATCGTATTCCGAGATTGAAGAGATTCCGCAGAGCGGTCGATTGACGATAGAGAAAGGTTGACGTCCACTGATGAAAGGTACCCTGACGATAGATCCTATAACACATAGATCTATCGGGAGCGAGTTGGTAGGGGCCCCTGAGATCTTGAGAATGGATCAAGGAAATCCTGATGCTCCGCCAGCCATTCCTCATGCTGAACAGGCTATGGGGGATCTGGATCTAGCCTTGCGATTGGGGCCGCCGAGCCCAACAAAAGAGGCTATCGAAAGAGAGTTTTCGACCTTTCTTTCTTCCTTTGGAAATAGGGAAGTTAGAAGGGATGTTTTGGAATCATTTTCAGTTACCCAGTTTGCATCACAAAAACCTTCTAAAATAGCAGGAAATTTATTCAAAATGCAAACACCAATTCATAGTACCTCTCAAGTGCCTTAACAAACGATGAAGAACATTCCAATGTTCACTACTGAGACTATGTGTATATCTACTCAATCTACTAACAACATAAGCAATATCAGATCGAGTATAGTTCATGAGAAACATTACACTCCCAATTATTTTAGCATATTTAGTTTGAGAAACACTAGATTCTTTATTCTTTCTCAAGTGTACGCTAGAATCATAAGGAGTTCTCACTGGAGCAACATCAAAACAATCAAACTTTTCAATATCTTCTCAATGTAATGAGACTGACACAAAGAAAAATCATTAACAATTCTTTTGATTTTAATTCCTAAGATCATATCTGCTTCTCCAAGGTCTTTCATTTCAAATTTACAACAACAACAACATACCCAGTGAAATACCACAATGTGGGGTCTGGAGAGGGTGGAGTGTACGCAAACCTTACATCTACCTTGGTAGGTAGAGCGACTGTTTCTGAAAGACCCTTCAAATTTAGAAGATAAAAAGTTTTTAGTCTCATTTACAACATTCACATTAGGATCAAACATTAACATGTCATCCACATATAAACATATAATCACACAACTTGATCCTGTCATTTCAGAATAAACATAGGTATCTGAAGCATTAACAACAAAATTATCATCCACTAATGTGTTATTAAATTTTTCATACCGCTGCTTAGGTGCCTATTTTAAACATATAAGGACTTCCTCAACTTACATACTTTATCTTCCTGTCTCGGGATCACCAAACCCTCAAGTTGAGTCATATAGATCTCTTATTCTAAATCACCATTTAAAAAAGTCATTGTAACATTCATTTGATGTACCACTAAACTATGAATAGCGACTAAGACATAAGAGTTCTAATGGTCGCTATTTTAGTCACAGTAGAATAAGTATCAAAATGATCAACACCTTTCTTTTGGTTAAAACCCCTAATAACAAGTCTAGCCTTATATTTATCAATTGTATCATCAGGTCTCAATTTCTTCTTAAATATCCAATTGCTACTTATGGGTTTAGAACCTTTAGGTAAATCATGCAAGTCCCAAGTATGATTAGAAACTATAGAATCTAATTCATTTTTAATGGCCTCTTTCCAAAACATAACATCTATTGACCTCATTGCTTCATCATAAGTGTTAGGGTCTTCTTCCATTAAGTAAATAGACACTAATTCATCATTTAAAATATCAATATCACAATTCTCAGTCAAAATGCAGTAGTAAAATCAGGACCAAAGCTAGTCTCAATTCTACATCTTTTACTTATTCTAAGTTCAATTTCATGCTCATTATTAACAACAATAGAATAAGGCACAACAAAATTAATAGGAATAAATGTAGAAGCATTATTTTTGCATATCACTAGGCTCATCTTTTTTCAAAGGAAAAATATGCTCAAAAAATTATGCATCTCTAGAATCACAAATAGAATAATCATTCAAAGACATAAATTTATAAGAAACACTATTTTGAGCATAATCAATAAAGACAATGTCAAAAGTCTTAGATCCTACAATTACCCATTTGAAATCAGGTAGACCAACCTTAGCCAAATACCCCCACACTTTCAGAAATTTCAAATTAGGGAAAACCCTTTTCACAACTCATATGGAGTTTTGTCTAAGTTCTTATGAGGGACTCTATTAAGAATATAACATGCAGCTAAAATATCTTCCACCCACATATTGTCAGATAGACCCGAGCTTAGAAGCATGAGGTTCATCATTTCCTTAAGGGTTCTATTTTTACGTTCAACTACACCATTTTATTGGGGGGTATAGGGAGCACTAACCTCATGTATAATATCATTTTTCTCACAAAAGGCTTCTAGAGTATTAGTACTATATTCACCACCTCTATCAGATCTAAGTCTCTAGATTTTTCTGTCTAATTGATTTTCTACTTCTGCTTTAAATTTTTAAAACATGCTTTCAACCTCATCTTTAGACTTAAAAAGATATACCTTAGTGTATCTAGAAAAGTCATCAACAAAAGTAATGTAATACTTCTTTCCACCTTTACTAACAGTGTTTTTGAAATCAACTAAGTCGAATGTACTTGTTCAAACAATTTTGTTTTCTACTAGTAACTGGATTTAAATGGTTTCTTAGCATGCTTTGCTTCTACACACATATGACACTTAGAAAATTTATCAACTTTTATCACAAGAATTAGTTTCATTTTTCTAAGTCTTTTAATAAAAGCAATATTAACATGACCTAATCTACCATGTAACATTCTCTTGAACAATGTTTAGTCCAAATAGACCTCCACTAAGATATTCCTTCTGAAAAAGTCTTCTCCACGAAAATAATAATTTTATCATCTTCCAAAATAATTTTAGAGTCGGCTTTGTTGAGAAGTGCTCCAGAAATTAAGTTTCTACGAATGGAGGGTACATATAGAACATTGTTCAAGGCTAAAGTTTTTCTAGAAGTTAACTTAAGAAGGATTTTTCCTTTACTCATAACTCTAGCAGTAGTGGAGCTACTCATGTAGACACACACGCCATCAGTAGACTCCTCAAAGGTATGAAACAACTAATTATTTACGCAGAGATGCCTCGAAGCTCCTGTGTCCAGCACCCAATATGCATTGTTAGCCACCAGATTCGCCTCTATGACCACCGCAATATTCACTTCATTTTCGATAGAAATATTAGCTTGGGCGGCACCCTGTTCTTCCGGCTTTAAGTTTTGCCCCTTGAATTTTGAATTTGGCTCTCTGGCTTATTGAAATGGTTCTCTTCTTTCCATTTCCCATTTTTGGATTGTCTTATGTTTGCTTTTGAACTTGTCTCTAACAACAGTACTGGAAGTTTTCACAAGATCAACTTTAGAAGAATTAAGGGAAAGAACTTTCATATTTCTTTGAGACGGTTTGCCTCCTTAGTCCTCATGTGACTGATCAATTCTTTAAGAGTCAAGTACTTTTTCTTATGCTTCAGTTGGTTCCGGTAATCACTCTAGGATGGTGGAAAATTTTCAAGCAGAACATTGCCCTGAAAAATCTCACACATCTTCATGCCCTCGGTAAGATCATCAACAATCTAGTTCTCATACTCGTGGACCTATTCCATGATTGGCTTATTGTTACCCATTTGAAACTCAATCCACTGGCCAACACCATACTTCTTATTCATTGCATCATCATCACCACATTTCTTTTCCAAACTGTCCAAAATTTCTTAGCAG
This sequence comes from Anisodus tanguticus, assembly GCA_034509755.1. Lineage (NCBI taxonomy): Eukaryota > Viridiplantae > Streptophyta > Magnoliopsida > Solanales > Solanaceae > Anisodus > Anisodus tanguticus. The sequence continues at coordinate 23,930,240 of CM067562.1, read as the reverse complement.
ATTTATTAGTAACAAATAAATCAAACAAAGGGTTAGTCATATGGTTCAACAGATGTCCTCTAACAGTTTTGTTATCTTTTTCAAAAATTTAGCAACATTATCAAGAACCACGGTAGCGGTAGTACTACCGGTAGTAGTAGGATTACCGGTATTAGTAGAACTATCGGTGGTCTTAGAAACATTATTAGCAACAGTTGGTTCGTCAAACAAAACATAATTAACTTGTAATTGTTCAAAAAAAAACCAAAAGTTTTTTAGACCAACGTTTAAAATTATTTTCATCCAAAAACTCAAGTTTTGATAAATCTGGAAGAGTTTTGTTTAAAGAAATAACCATCTTATTAATATTGTATAAAATCTCTTTTAAATTATTAGGGTTATGTCGATTTTCGTTGATTGTTTTTCGCAATATATGAGTTCTATTTTGGTCCGATTATTTGCAAATTTTCAAGCTAAAGGAGTGATACTGGTGTTTAGAAATTGTTGTTTCAAATCGTTCAGATGCAACTCTTCGATCGTTCAATTCAGTTCACATCTCAAAGTTATGGTTTGTTCTCGTTCATGCTCAATCGATAAATTCATTTTTTTTTTTTTTTTCTGGCTAAGTTTGATAATACTTGCTTATTTTATATCGGTTGGTTGTGTTTTTGGTTGATTTCTACGATATTACTGGATATTTTGTTTGATTGCGATGTCGAACGGTACCCGAGTCTCTTGCTACTAGCGAGTTCCCTCCGTACCTTCCACTTCCTATGATTATACTTCTGCTTCTCGTACTGCATTTCATCCTGATGATTATACTCATCCCTATCATTCCTTGTATATATGCACCCATCTGATGTGTTAGTATCCGTTCCATTTGAAAGAACTGATTATGGTAGCTGGCGAAGGACCATACTGGTATCTTTGTCAGTTCGTAACAAATTGATTTCATCAAAAATATCTCTGACAGACCTTCTAAGTTTTCACATTTAGCAAGGCAGTGGCAACATTGTAATGACTTAGTAGTGTCCTGGTTGATTAATTATATTACAAATGACATATCTCGTAGTGTTGAATATTCAGAACTAGCAGAGGATATTTGGGGTGAACTAGAGAAGATGTATGGTAAAGCAGATGGGGCTAGAATTTTTGAACTTAATAAAGAGTTAGCTAATATTTTTCAAGGTTCCTTAGACATAACATTCTATTTCAACAAAATAAAATAATTCTGGGATAAAATTGGTTCTCTTTTCACTTATCATTTGTCTGTCTGTACTTGTGGGGGTAGTAAAGATGGTGAAGATGAGCAAAAGGTGTACCAATTCTTAATGGGACTTAATGACACCAACATTCAAGTTAGAAGTAATATTCTAATGATCAAACCCCTCCCAACTGTGAGTACTGTGTATAACATACTTTTGGGTGATGAAAGGTAGAGGCAAATCTCCAGTTCTTCTCAGTTTTCATCAGGGTCTGTTTCCTTCAATGCTGGGGCATCTACATTAACTTCTTATCGTGGTCCAAGTTCTTATCCTGGTTCTTCTAGACAATAATTTCCTTCTAAGGTTACTTTTGACCAGAAATCTTCTCTATTGTGCAAGTATTGCAAAAAACCTTGACATAACATTGATAAGTATTATCGGCTTCATGGGTTTCCTCCTCCATGCAAGTTCACCAAGGGAACTGGGCCAAGAAAAACAGCTACTCAAGTTGAGCTTGATTCTTCTACTACTGAACACTCTTCCCCTGGTAATCTTGGGGGTAATGCTAGTTCTGAGACATCTGGTGAAATCTCAGAACTAAGATGAGAGATTACCTGGCGCGGACGTCATATGAGAAGTGACCCCGGTGTTCATGTATCAATTTGCGTACGGAGGATTTAATCCATGTGTATTCATCGCTGCATCGATATCCGTGAGGGTCGGAATCGATCTTTGGGGGGCGGCGCGCGAAGGCCTGCTGAGGCCGAGGCCCAAGCATGCCAGCTTGCTACCAGTTATTGTTCACTGGCCCAGTCTACTTCGGCAGAGTGTAGTTGGGCCTGGTCCAATTCGCTGGAATTGGGCAGGGTGGCATGGCCACTGCCCATTGGCCCAGGGCCACTGCCCAGCAGCACAGGCCTGCTGCCATAGGTTCAGTGGCCCAATGCCCTGCCTGCTGCCACCACCCGTCGGTCTGCTACCACTACTGCCGCCACCACCGCGATTTTTGCCACTATTTTTCTGATTTTGGCTCTTTTGTCGCCACCATTATTACGATTTTGGCTAGAATTATCCGAGAATGAGTGAGGGTCATCATACATGGCAGAATTGGCTCCGGTTATCGCCTTTTTATCCAACCAACCCGGCTTTTTCTAAGGTGAGCATGAAACGTGTTTGGTAGAATGGCGGGAGAGGATTGCTTTGACGAAGAAGAGTTCCAACGCCATTATAAGCCTCGAATAGGCCTACAACCATGTGAAGAACAAGACCATCATTCGTGATGGGTGCACCAACGCTCTTGAGTTGATCCGACAACTCCTTGGGCCTTTTACAATTGAATGATGACATTCGGAAAATCGTCCATGTTGATGTGGGAGAATTCCTGCTCAAGTGTCACGACGCGATTTTTTTTGTTATCCTGTTATAATCACGCAACCTATTCCAAGTATCCATTGCCGTGGCGTCGGGTTCAATAATAGTCTGCAAGAGGTCTGTAGCATCAAGAGTTGCCCACAACTCTATTTCATCATCGGTGGTAGGACTTTCTCATTGCCTGTTGCCGAGGGGATGATGTGATGAAGGACTCGATGAGACAGTGCGTGAACTTTAAATAGTTCTGCCCACGTCGCGTATTTGACGTTTTCCGTCTCAAGAACGATAGGTATGTTGTTCTTGATGTTGGAGACTGCAAGGGCATGATGAAATGTGTTCTTTGAGGTAGACATATTGAAAGAACAAGAGGAGAATTAAGGATTCGGAAAAAAATTGTGAAGGAAGGAGTTGATCAGCCAGTGGCCGAGGTTCGGTAGTCAAGAGGGCGGCGGAAGAGATGTGGTTTTGAGAAGGAAAAGTTTGCCCTAGACTTCTGATACTTTTATTAATGAAAAGGTATATATATATATAATATACAATATCTAATTAAGGAAATTAAATCTACTTTTTTTGTTCTAATACAAGGCTATTAGCTTTTTTCAATACAAGATTACTACTATAATTATACACATACAAGAATTTTATTAATTAATGATAAAATATATACAATGGAAACCGATATACACGGACTACCGTGTGATATACACGGTAGTCTTTCAATTCTTTCAAAAATGAATAAATTAATGAACTATTGAAAAATTCTTATGTGAGAAATTTTAGCTGTACTACGTACAAGATAAATAATTCATTTCATTAATGTAAAAGCGAATTCAATTTATATACAATAGTTAAAATAACAAATAAATGACTCTTAAAATATGCAACTCGATATAAAATTTAAACAATGACATGCTATGTCTACTTAAAGAACTATACAATATCTAAGAATCGAGAAAAATATAATGAGATTATTAAATCTTGACTTGTGAAAGTGAAAGATCAAAGAGTTATGTATTTGAACATTATTTGATAAGGAAATGACCATACCCGTTGGAATCAAGCTTTAAAATAAAGAAAAATGGTTCCTCTATGACAATCAAATTAAATGTTACATCACAAACAATAATCACTATTATGTCTAGACTAAATTTTAAAAGATATTATAAAATTTTAGATTACTTTATTAAAAAAATAAGTATATAAATCAGTTTAATTAGATTCAACCCTTTTCTGTTCAATACCAAAATCAAATCAAACTAAATATTTGTTGATTCTTAAATCGATTTGACTTAATTTATTGATTCAGTTTGATTTTTCGATATTTTTTAAATACCTCTAGGATTAGTTGACTGAATCCTGCGAAAGAAATCGTAATCATATGCTTATGCATAATGGTGATAATTTCAAGCAAATTAGTTTGACCTTAGAAATATATGCAGATTGATTTGTGATTATAGTTGTTCAAGAAAAAATAAAAATACTAACCAAATCAGAATCAAAACAGATTGGTGTAAAGAAACCCACAGAGTCTTTTTCTTCGTTTAATTTGGATTTAATCTTAGAAATCGACAATATATATACATATCCATTTTTTCACTACGGAATTAGCCTTAAGAAATATATTTGAAGACAAATTCTGCATATGTCTAAAATTGTACACCATATATGAAAGAAATGAATAACCAGCCAATGAAACAAAAAACAATCGTTATGTTTTAATATGGTACTTCCAGGGCAAAGTACGCATATATACGTATTAGGGGGAAAAATTTACGAAACATGACGATAGTTTTCTATTTACAAAACATAACATTACAAACCCTATATAAATACAGTCTTTAGTTTTTTCAAAATATTTTTTAATTATTATTTTTGAACTTTTTTTTAAAAATAATTTATTTTAAAAAAATAAGTTTTCACTTTTTCTGTTTTTTTTATATAAAATAAAAATTAATTTTTTTCTGCTTAAGGCTTAAAAATTCGCTCAAATTTTTATGTATGAAATGTGTATTTCTCGCTCAAGACTTATAATTTCGCTCACATTTTTTGTGTATAAAATACAACTACAACAACATTGTATACAATTTTCATATAATTTTTAAGGCTTAAAAATTTCACTCACAATTTGTGTATAAAAACTATATTGAAAATTTCGCTCACATATACTCATTTCATACACAAATTTGAGTTAATTTGAAAGCCGGGAGCAAAAAAACTTTTTAAAAATAAATTAATAATTAAAAAAAAACAAAAAATTAATTTTCTAAAAAATTTAAAATTAATAAAAAAATATTTTTTTAAAAAAATGAAAAAATATTAAAATTCATCATGTTTCGTAAAAAATATCGTTATATTTTGTAAATAAAGAACTATCTATATATTTTATAATAATGAGTTTTAAGTAGGTATCCTACTTCATTTTCCCTACTTACAATATATGACTAGAGCAACAACAACAACATACCAAGTGAAATCCCACAACGTGGGGTCTGGGGATGGTAGAGAGAGTGTACACAGACCTTACCTCCACCTTGATAGACAGAGCGATTGTTTCCAGGAATATATGACTAGAGCAATGAAATAAATAAGAGAACTGGTTAGATTTTGCAACCTGTTATAGGCCCAATGACCTTGGGCCTCTCTCTGATTCAACCGAGCCCAAGATTCAAAAAATTCTGAGCCTACTTCATATTTCCTTTCTGGACGACGGACACAAGCTTCCAAATGAAGGGCAGAATAAAAGCCCAAAAATAAATAGAGCGAAGCCCAACACAGAAAATCATCTGGACCGGATCTAGAACCCTCTTTGATAAGACATGAAACCTCCATTTTTCTCTTTCTAGGCAGGACTAATGACAATTTTCTTACTTAGGATTTTAGTTAGAACTAGGCAGTTAACCTTAACTAATACGGACACACAAATAGTCATCTCGGCTATTGCACTACTGTTTAAATTTCGTTAATGTATAAGGAAATAGTGCATAAATAGACTCGGCATTACATATGCAAAAAAAAAAAATGAAAAATTTACTTTATAAGTGGCATCACCTTTGGTACAATTTTCTTTATACATATCTTGTTAAATTGTTTATAAATCTTGTCTTATTCACAAATTATGTCGGGTAAGGCATGGTAATTGTCATGGTCACGTAAGACCATCATTTTAAGTGTTTGAAACTTTAGCAAAAAAAAAAAAAAAAAGAGAGGTAATTGTCATGGTTTTAAGTGTTGTCCCCATTAATACATGGATAGTCGCCAAAACCACCGTCCTAATAAGAGATATCATCCATCATCATTCAATCTTTTTTCATTATATGTTGATATAATTTGGTAATTGTCATTATTCATAAAATAGTAAGAAAGGGGGAAAAACAAAGTAAGAAAGATATTGAAATGGTAAGCTTCCCACCTAACTTAAATTAATCAAATGTAGTAATTATAATATAAGAACAAGAAATTGAATGTTGCTTCTGATGCCAGAAAAACATAAGAGAGTACTACTTCTTTGATAGCACCGAACCATTTACCTTGATTTGTTTTTATGTCAAGATGCTATTGTTTGCTATGTCATTTCGAGGGACCCCTTTGCCTTCATTTAACTTCTGTAAAAATATGGTGTATTTGGTACGAATGAAAATATGGGAAGTATTTTTCTTATTTATTTTTTAGTGTTATTTGGTAAATAAATAAAAAGTATTGTTTCAAGAGAATTTATGTATAATTTAGGAAAATATTATAGCATTATAAAAAGAATACTTTTTATTTAGCACATACTACTTCTGTCACTAAATAGTAAGATTTCATCACTAATTCTATTTAATGATGGTATATCGAAGAATTATCAGCAAATCATGTTACTACTAGTTATTTAGCAACAAATTTCATAACGAGTTCTTTTTCCCCCCAAAAATAGTGAGTATGTGGATCATAAGGTGAAGTTTTTAGAATTGGAAGGAGACAATCATCATTGAGAGACACTTACATACTTGTTTTCCTTAATCCTATTAAGGACAGATTTAAGTTATTAGATATGACTTCTGCAATAATTTTGACCAAATCTTGAATAGTATTAAAAAATAATTAAATATATATATAAAATATAAATTTAGAATTCAATTACTAGAAGCTCAAGTTGCTTTCCTAGCAAGAGCCCACAATGATCAAATCTCGGACACACCTCTGCTACCAATATCACGGAAGTTATGCTCCTAATTTTTAATGGACTTATATTTCTATAAAAAACTATTTTACAATATATTTTGATAAACTAAATATGAGAAAATTGAAAAAAAATATTTTCCTCGAAGACCTCCATATCAAACAAACCTATAAACTTATAAATGAAAGTTGGCTTTCAGCAAATTGACACTTTCATCCTTATCATCGTCTTACGTCTATCATTGAAATTTATTAATTAGTTGATATGTAGTACCATATAATCATATGATTTGTATATACGGGTTAAAGGAGCGAGGAAGGAGAACATTTAGAAAACAATTAGTCACACAAATTAGATAAAAACGTACGTGTGGGGGAAGTAATAGTTGGATCCTTGTTCCACTAATCACTTGCATGCACCTATTTAATTTGGATCCTTGTTTCACCTATATTGAAGATTATATGTATTGCTATCAATAGCTCTCCTACATTTGATTTATTCTATATTCAATTCTGCTCGACGTTCTTTTCATCTTTGGTTTTTATAATGCAGTTTAGTTTATGGAATTTGAGTGTAATTAGAGTAGACAAATTTAGTCTACTCTTGATTTGATTTTTGTCCATAATATTAAATGGGATGAAAGAATTACTGCAAAAGTAGTAGAAATAGTATTCATTGCCACTTTTCAGCCATAGCTTCGTAAAATAGTCATTATCATGAAATTTTAAAATTTTAAAACTCTAGAATATTATCTTAGAATTTTATTTGTGTGGAGTTTGACATTTTATGACATTAACTATCTACAACATGAGCTGAAAGCTTGAAAACTGACTACAGTATTTATAAATTTTACCCTAAAAATAAAACGAATGTATCGTACTAAAAGTGTTCTCTCTAATTTATAGTATGAAAAAATTAAAATTTTTCCCTTCAAACGGGCTGGTCTTTATCCCTTCAAATGAACTGGTCTTTAATTTTTCCCCTTAGCAATGCGCAGATCATAACTAGTGTAATATTATGATGCGAAATATAAATTTTTGTTCAACAAAAAAATTATTTGTTATGAGGGGTAAAAATTAAAGACCAGTGCAAAATAGGGCAAAAGTGCCAATATCACACCCTGTTTGGTGCATGTCGAATTCCTCAAAAGTAGTACTATATTTTTTTAAAAAAATCGAATCTAAATACGATAACTTTTTGAAAAATCCGAACAACTTATTAAATCCCTGGTATACCGAAAAGCATCACAGAGGAGCAAATGATAATAGAGAAATGTCATACTCTAGCTAGCACAATAAGTTGAAGAAGTTAAAGACGATTATCATGTGTCTGTCCTTGTTGACTCAAAATCCAAAGTCTCATTAAAGTGCAATATATGGTTTCTTAGCTAATAGAAAGAAAACACACATAAATGAACTGCATAAATCTGTGATTTTCAGGAAAACTTTCGGTGGTTCTGTTTTAAATTAAAAATGTGACACTTTCCCATGTCTTTTTGTTATGTCAAAACATTACTTAGCTACTGCACATCATGTCAAGGTCCCATAAAGAGAATAATTATTCATTACTCCTATAAAATATATTTTCCATTCTAACTATCTTGGCCAGCAGGAAAATAATAATGGAAGGAAATGGTTGTACGAGTTTGGCTGATATAAATTAGTGATATTTGAGAAAAGTGGTATTTGAATTTAAGTCGAAAAAAAGCATTTGAAAGTTGAATGGTGTGTGGACATGAAAATGTAGTTGATTTGTGAATGAAAACATGAAGAACTCATAATACCGATTTTTCGAACTTCAAATTATATATTTTAAGTTTGAAGTTGAAATAATTAATATGCCAAATTAAAAAAATAAACAGTATTTTAGATTAATCTCCCAAGAAAATAAAATTCAAGAAGTTTTCAAGGCATTTTACGGGATAGTAAATTAGTAATTACTCCACTAGGCTTGGCTATAATTTTGGTCTCCCGTAATTATTAATTTTAAAGTTCTCTAGACCTAGATAGCTGGAGGATCAAAACATATAGGTGCAATGTTAAATATGAAACTTTTTTCTTGTTTCTTCTTCTTCCTGCCCTACTAATATATACGAAAATGGGAAGTTAGGCTGTGGAGGAGCTTAGCTTAGATATAATATATTAGGTACATGTTCTTTTCTACTTATAAGGCTCTTCTGCTTTGATTATTCCCTAACTTTTACTCTAATAACAGGGTTTCAGACATGATGTAAACCAAATCAATATAATTCATTAGTACATTTTATGTCTATATATTAATGCTTTTAGTTATTTTTGATATTAAAGTAGTAGCCAAATTAAGACCTTATGGATCATTTTCTTTGATTTGATATTCCAAACTAAAGCATGTGTCTTTAGTGGAGATCTCATATACTAGAATATAGGAAGAATCCTAGGAGATTTACTCAAGAATTGAGTTGAAAAAATGTGCAAAATTTTTACTTAATCTTTTTATTTCCTTTTGTTTTATGTTCAAAGATAACCTAAGATAGCTAATTAAGTAACTAAAAGTAATTCCTTAGTTTGTTAGAAATGTTTATCTAGAAATGGTTTATAATGCTTCTCAGAAGTTAATGAAATTTCATGAAAACTAATGTTCTTACTTTGTGCAATGTTTGAGTGATTGAATAAAGAGGTCGAATTGACATTCATGTTTGGGCCAAGAAATATTGGATTCAAGTCCATATTCATTTCTTTATATTTTTTCATGAATCAAAGTCATATTTCCATCCATTAGGCCCAAATGAATGGACAAAAGAAAAAGAGAGAAAACAAAAGAGCCGCCTATATAAATATATATAGATCGGAAAAGGGGAAAATACTCATAATTTTTGGAATTTGTTTTATGATCGTCCTCGTTAACCTATTGGCTCCGTAATGCCCCCACCGTCTAGGGGTGGACGTATATCGGATCGGATCGGTTCGGTTCGGTTTTGTATCCAAAATATATGAACCGAATAAAAAATGTTTTTTTTAAAAAAAAACCGATTACAACTTTTTTATTTTTAAAAAATCGATATGTTCGGTTTATATCGCCGAACGTATCGGATTATATCGGGCTTTTCTAGTTGGCCGGCCGGGGTTTTTTTTTTTTTTTTAAAAAATTGAATTTCCAAAACCGAAATTGACATTCACACCTACACTATCATAAAATTTCGACGTTGAAATCTATTGTCTATCGTGAGATGTTTACTAAAGAAAAAGAAAATTAGAAATCGATTTGGAGGAAAACACAAATTGAACGAACGTTTTTCTAAAAATTGGATGCGCTTTGACCGGCCCCGTCTCGAAAAAATACGCAAAATCAAAAACAAAATCGGGTAAAACGGACATCCGAGCGCAGAGTTAAAGTTTCACCAATTTACAACTACTTTCTCTCCCTACATTTTATGTCAATGCTTCCGTGATATGTTAATCAAGTTCATGCCACATTCGACTTTTATAAAAGCTTCATAGATTGGCTTCAATGGCTATGATTCAAGAGATAGTAATAGCTTGAAATAAAAAATAAAAAAATTATATATTTAATTCGTTTTTCGGTTCGGTTTTTCAAAAAATCGGTTTTTTAAAAAACCGAGAAAAAACCACACCGAATTTCGATTCGATTCGGTTTGGTTTTTTCGGTTCTCCGGGTTTTTTGCCCACCCTATGGCACCGTCTTCAATTCTTTGAGCTTAAAATTGCCCCTAAAACTAATGATCTGTAGTTTAGAAAGCCCATATATAGGTTAGCGCACGGAATCATAAAACAAATTCAATAAGTTTGATGTATTTTGACCATTTTTCGTATATAAAATACTATTATGATTTATGACAAAGAAATTTCATTTTTTCCCTCAGAAAATCCCTAAAAATAATCAATGATTTTTATTTGATTGCCAACCAACTAATGAGTATATTGCTTCATGTATATGTATAGAATGATATATAGTGTCTTGTCTTATTCTTCAAACAATAATGATATTCTTATTATTTCTAGTTTCTTATTTGTGTACATCATATTCACACACCACCTTACTTGGTGGAGGTCCATCTTTCATATGCTTTCAATTTCAATGGCCTATCTCTAAGTCACCTTCTTCATAAGTAGCCTTTTTTTGCCAAGTTAAAAGATTATTTTGTTCACTTTATTTCTTGAAGTTTATTATTTCAATAATATGGAGAAAAAGCATCAATAATAAATCCAGTGTAAACCCACAAGCGGGATTGGAAGTCAGAATAAAATTAATTTCTTAGAAGACTTCGTATCAAAATAGAAAAAGTCAAATCAAAGTACATGAACTGATCAAACCCTATTTAATGATAAAGAAAATAATCCAAAGGGGTCACTTGCACGGCAAGAAAGTCAAGTTTGCGGCTTTAGGGTCGCAAGTTCGATTCCCCCTAAGGATATCGTCCTCCGGGCACATACATGTGGTAAAGCCCAGGCGCTACCCTATTTAATGATATCCCGCGATTTACCCGAAAATCACCTCCATTGTATTATGCACCCCGAGACCTCAAAAAAAAAAAAAAAAAAAAAAAAAAAAAAGATAAAGAAAATAATTGTATTGCAAGTCTAGTACTATTGTTATTGACGATCTAGCTCTAAGCCCACTGAACAGAGAGCTATATCATTTTTGTAAGAAAAAAAGTGTGACAACTAATGAAATAATTTAATAACAGAACGTGTAGAGTTGGGGAAGGATATAATGTGGTTGATTATTCTTCTCTTTTAGAAAAGTTTGGGCATGTGAAGAATCATGTCTGAAAATGATAGAGTTTGTACTATTTTAGATGAGGGAATTGATACCTCTTCAGAAAGCTAATGTAATTCATGGCCTGCATCAGCACTAGCACATTTGTCTATATATAAGTAATAATAACTTTCTTTTTCTTCCTTCTATGTATATTTTGTGTCAATTTGAGTAGGTTATTTGCTATGTTATGGTATCAATTGCTTAACAACTCGTACTACACCATCACATTCATTTTTGTTTAACCTGAATTTCCTAAATTTGTGTTAATCTTACTTTGATCTTAATTAATGATCAATGTTTTTATTCCCTAATTGTAAGGTAAAATTGAAAAGGATATAGTTGTAGGTGGTGTCATTCAACATCACTTGGTTGAGACTTGAGACTAACAGGACTGAGGCTGCTTTCGGCTTTTAATAAAGTTTTAATAATTCAAGTAATTGTACTTCCACTAAGAGAAAAATTCACAAACAATCACTTTTTGGTCTAAGTAATTTTTCATGTCATTATCATAGAGTTTTAAAATTTATGAGTGAAATGTTAGGATTTAGAATGACAAATTTAGCCCACAAAAATATGATCCGCTTAATTCGCTTAAGTATAGGTGACTATGACACACCCGTTTATTAACTCAGTTAATTTTGATCCGTCCGAATTTAATCAATCAAAAAGTTAGGCTGATTTAATTTAAGTATATAGCTCAAGTAGAGCACGAGGAACTTTGTCAAAATGTTTAATTTATTTTTTGTTTGATATGTTATAGTATACAGTTATTAATAAAGAATAAAAAATCTTATTATCTTTGTTTGGTAACTAAAAAAATTATAAGAAAAATAAATAACAAAACTACAACTTGATAAGAATTGAATGAATTGAGTTATGACCCATTGTTTAGCTGATGTTGATCTATCCTATCTTGAGCCAACTAACTTTTGGGTAGACTTAGAGTAATAATTCATTTGATTCAAACATTTTGACCCGTTCAAATTCAGTTCAAATTGCTCCTTTGCCATCTCTAACTAGGATAATGTCCTGAAATTTCACTTATATAATTTAAAACTCCTCAATAATAATTACTTTTAAGAACATGATCGAAAAATGAAATTTAAAGGTTTATTACCAAAGAACGACAAATAGATTTAAAAATTTTATGATCTGTTTCTTTAATCAGATCAGACGCACTAGCTTTTTGGTAGACTTGGCTTAGGCGCTACCAAGCATAAGCCTTCTAATTAAAAGTTGAATCATTTGTCATTTGTTTGGAGTACAATTATTCTTATGATCACCAAATTATAATGCTAACAAATTAGAGTTTAGCCGACTCCTAATAAATTAAATGAAAGTAAAGTGACGACTTTCCAAATTTTCTTCATGGAAGCTAGCATCTCAATTAGCACTAACCAAAAATTTCCTAATCTTGGACCATCATTCTAGGTATGAAAATGACCATTATAGAGAAAAAAAAATAAAAACACATTGCAAGGGGTTAGTTAGGACAACCCTCTTTAAGGATGATAGTAGCAATTCAAATCAAACACAAATGCATTGTATAAGATTCAAAATGAATTGGTCCCTAATGTTTACTTAGGGTAAGTTCTTTAACATGTGAAAATTTCATGGGTATTCTATTTGGATATTGCCATTCAACTTGTAATCGAATTTCTTGAAATTATTTAATTTGTACTTAATTTTATAAATATCATATATGCGATATCTGAAGTTTCGTATGACTGAAGTTAAGGCTTAAATGGCTAAACTTTACTTATGTGTCCGAAGTTTAGACAAAAATGCCTGAAATTCAAGCAAAATGCCTTAACTTTAGCCATATGAAACTTTTGTTTGAAGTTAGGAATGTCTTAAGTTGTTTTGAAGTAGATAAATGTGCAAAAAATTATAAACTTAGGACATAACTTAAACAGTAACACCAAAAATCGGATATTGTGTACGTCCCCCCTTGAACATTTCAACAGCGGCAACTCGTGATTTCCATACTAATTAATTATCAAAAACAATAGTACTCTTTTATTCAAACAGAATGGATTAATACTTGATTAACACGTTGTTCTAATCAATTTACTTTGTTGGATTAGGCCAAGTGAAGCATTGTCCATAACGGGTCGCATTATGTATTAATTAGGGGATAAATGATGCGTATATATATAGTCCACCTAATGTCTTTGCGTACTTCCAAGCTAGTATATATAATGCAAAGCTGAGTTAGGCAGGACATAATTTCATGCTGCAAATGGAAGAATCGTCGCAGTGAAGACATGTGACTTGGTCAAGGCATCATCTGACCAAAACCCAAAATAAATAAAAGAGAGACAAATACAAGTAACTCAAAGGATGACAAATTAACGAAGATACATGTACTCTACAGATGGGAAGTTGTGGATGGATTGAATTGATCGAATTTACCCTTGAGGTCAGCCAAGAAAGTTAAAAGTCAGAAGGAAACCATTTAATAACCAGTACCAAACACAATGGAAGAATGCGGTACCCCGGGCAAACTCACATGAACAAAACACGGCAGAGATGTTGAATATAAGGAAATAAAATAGTAATGTGTTTTAAAGTCGAGGGCTTAGGTCTGAAATGAACAATATTACTGAAAGAATATAATCCCTTCATTAGATACATATATAAATATACAATTTCTAATTATGAAAAATAACTCTATCTTTTCCTACTATAATTCTAATAGATTTTCCTAATATAAGACTAATACCATAATTACACTTGTACAAGAATTCTACACATATGGTAAAAGAATATAAAAAACCCGGTCTTTGATATACTCGGTTTGTCCGTGTATATCGTCTTCTATCACACCCCCGCAGTCATAGAGGGCGGTTGTCGTATGCTCTGAGACTGTCCCTAAAATCTTCAAACAGAACCAAGGGAAGACCCTTAGTAAATATGTCCGCAATTTGGTACCTTGAAGGGACATGCAAAACACGTACTTGTCCACGAGCTACCTTTTCGCAAAAGTGAATATCCATCTCAATATGTTTAGTGCGCTGATGTTGGACCGGATTCCCAGATAGATACACGACACTAACATTATCACAGTAGACCAAGGTAACTTTCTGAATAGGAAAGTGAAGCTCTAATAAAATATTACGCAACCAACATGACTCAGACACCACATTGGCTACTCCTCGATACTCGGCCTCATCACTGGATCGTGATAAAGTAGCCTGGTGTTTCGCCGACCAAGAGACCAAGTTATCACCAAGAAATAAATAATAACCAGATATTGAACGTCTGGTATATGGAAATCCACTCCAATTAGCATCTGTATACGACACGAGAGTAGAGACGGATGAGGGATATAAATACAATCCATAATCAAGTGTTCCCTGTAAGTATCGTATAATGCGTTTGAGCGCATGCATTTGCTCAATCCACGGATCATGCATAAATAAACAACATGTTGTACTGCATTAGTAATATCTTGTCTCGTGAAAGTAAGATACTGAAGAGCCCTTGCAAGACTACGATAGTGAGTGAGATCCTCATATGGTGTGCTAAAAGTAGCACTCATCTTCGGTTTGGTATCAGCCGGAGTATAAAGGACTTACAATATGACATGACATCTCTCTCAATAATCTCAACCACATACTTCCTCTGTGATAAAAATAGACCACATGCATGACGAGTGGCAGCTATACCCAAAAAATAACTCAAGGGTCCCAAGTCTTTCATAGCAAATTCTGAACTGAGAAGGGCCATGATAGACTTGCGCAAATTATCAGAGGAGGCAGTCAA